>LVLI01000213.1:0-26578 GCA_001687465.1 Halocafeteria seosinensis | reverse complement strand
CTCCTCATGGGCACTTCCCAACCTGGTCGACGAGTCACCCACGTTCTATGCAGTCGCTTCACTTTCACCGGCATAGGTTCCCCTTCAACACCACATATTTCGTATGTAACAGAGATCCAACCCTCCATGCGCGCACTCCACCGGCCGAATCCGTTTGGCATACACCAAGGACGGTGTCTCATGGATACTAAAACTTTGGTGCGACATTCTTCCTTTCATTCCCCATTTCATGAATTAGGTATCCTAGAGAACATTACCCTATACAAGAGATGAAACTAGCTGTAGCTGCAGCAGGTCTCCCGGGAAGGGAGCCCGGGCCGGGGATCCGGGCTTGAAGCCCGGCCGGGGTGTCAACCCAGGTTAAAAAATCCGGTGTCCAGCAGCCGAAGCGGCGAGTCGGCGAAGCGAAGCCGGGCCGTAGCAGTCGAAGTTCGACGAGCCTACGATGGTTTGTTTAATTTTTTCGCTTTTTATGTTTTTTCATTGTGGATGTAAAACAGAAAGGTTTGGGAACTTTTTCCTTTTGGAGGAAAGAAAATTTACAATCGAGACGCGTTAAATTCCTCGCCCAGTCGACCCCAGGACTGCAAAGAACGCACTGACCACCGAAGTCAGCAAACATGCGGCTGTGAGTCCTACAGCCCCGTTGTCCGTCGTCGGATCATAATCCACCCTGCTCTGGAAAGATGATCCCGGGAAGATGCACTTGATGACATCCCCGTCGACTTTGACCTCCATATTCCTGTACACATGAACACAAGAACATTTACCACCCGCGATAAACACTTTTGCAAGGTGAAGTAATTTCACTTACTGTTGAAACTCTCCACTCGCATCAGCCTCAAACTCTAGAGGCATTTGTATAACCGCGTCCCCTCCAATGGTAATTACTTTCATTTCGACACCACTCTTTGTTTCGGTGTCTACTTCTACGTCCGCATCTGTATGCAGCTTGAAATGCACTTCGAAGCTCTCCGTGTCGTCGACGTTCCTGCACAATTATAGGTATGTTACTCAAGGGAAACAAAACCCTGAAGACAACAACACCAAGCACACTTACCAACCGTCGGCGTGAATATCCCATTTCACCGTTCCTTGGTTGACATCCCAATCAGCACTTGAGTGGTCACTCGAAAGCGTCCCCGATGTCTGTCAGAGGAAGCACTGACCAAATGGAAGGATTTTCTTCGTTATGGACAACACCGTGAGCGACGTACTGCAGCCAATTGAGCATTCAGCTTCAGCTCTCCATCCGGGTTGGTCATGCCAGCAGCTAGGTCAATATTGCCTTTGATGTATAAGTCCTCTACAATTCCAGCGTCGATTGTCGCAGTAGCAGTGCCGTGAATTTCTAGCATGTTGCTGCTTCGTCCTGCTTTCACGCATTCCATCTTCGTCGTTGTTGCAGAAGCTTTGTTTTTCAAAGTCATAAAGTTGCCGTCGAGTTCGAATTCAAAATTCCCTGTGGTAGTGCTTGCACCCTTTGCTGGGGAGCTGACAGCAACCAACAATAGAGCAGTTAAAAATGCCGTGCTTCCGACTCTCATTTCTCGCTAACTGCAAAAAGAACAAAAAAATAAAAATAAAGAATAAAATGCAATTGTGCCAACCCGGTATGGTCAAGTGGTGCTCTGCATGTGTCGACGTGTTACACCGGTTGAACGATTCTTCCATCGAAGAAGCGAAAACCTAGTTGGCACCATGTTCGTCAAGTGGACAATGTCAACGCAGCCGCTTTATCCAGCAGCCTCGCTTGGAAACAGCTAGAATCCATAAGTCAAATAACATAATCATTGTAGCTGCAATTAGATGTGCTTCGCCGTAGGCGGCGAGGTCGACACCTTCTAACCAGTGAGCAGCGCTGGCTAACACGTAGGCGGCAGAAATTCTACACGTACCGGAACAGATCGAAATGAATCAAAAAACAGATCTACAAATATAATCCTTCGTGTTCGTTCCTGATTGCTTGGAAGCGTGTCGAGGGTCAATCCGAATCATCTGCGAATTCTACGTAGCTACTTAGTATACGTTCTACAACGGAGATTCGTTGTGCGACGGACTTCGAGATCCCACGGCACTACAAGCATCTAGCATCCATATAGGGCATCTCACTCAACAGCGGTTGTGGAAGGATAATCATGGCCCGCATAACTGGTACAGATTGTGATTCCTTTGCGTTTGGATGCTTCGTTTGGTCTTTGACTCATATAGTGGGGGGCTCAAGCAGAAACCAGCGACCAGTTGTTGCGAGAGTCAGCGCGCTAGAATGGGGGAGATCTGCATCTTGCAAGGAAGCAAATACAACACCGAATGTTGCCTCTGCTTTGTCCGAACGGTGACGCATTGTTGCTAATGAATGCTCCGAGCGAGCCTAGCCTTCCATAGCATTCAAGATCTTGATTCCAACATCGGGAATAAAACCTACAACATTGTGTACGGTACGTACGGTTGTGACTCGGCTGAGCTGTTCGAGCTCCTTTATGAAAGCAAGACACGTGGTATTCCAAGTGTTACTTTGTTAAGCCCCGACGGACTCTGTTTATAAAGTCTCACTCCAGATAGGCTGGGCTCTGCCGCACGGTGAGGCGAGGTTGGAAAGCGGCTTGCATAGGTACGTTTGGAAGAGTTTCAAATCATATGCTATTTGATGGTATTGCTACATACTCTGGCGAGTAAACATCCAGGCAGCAACAAGGAGGCTGGAGAGAGTGCTTGCAAGCACATAGCTGACTTTCAGTGCTGTAGCACCATTGTCGTTTGCCGTGGTGGGATCATAATTCAGCGTACTCGAGAAGTTTGGGAATATGCACTTGATAATGCTACCATCCACCTCGATATCCATCTCTCTGTATGCGAAATTTGTGGCTTTTGGGGTTTCATGAACAGAAGGCACATAAGTAGCAGTACATACGTTGATGTAGAGCTGTCAACTTCTACTTCAATAGGCATCTGGATTGCTGCTTCGCCGTTGATGCTAAGAACTTTCACTTCAACCCCTCCTTCGGTTCTACTGTCCACATCGATATCGGCATTTGTATCCATTTCGAAGTGCACTTCGAACTTTTCCCCAGCATCGAGGTCCCTGGATCAAACGTAGTTGCCATCAATTAGTACCGTAAAACCCGGGAATACATTGTCCAGTGTTTGTTTCCTTACCAATTTTCAGCATGGATTGTCCATTTTAGGGTACCTTGCTTTACGCTCCAGTCAACGCTACCGCTGGGATTGTCAATTGTTCCCGATTCCTGCATAAGAAAGAGTTGGCGTACTCAATATCCAACTGACTCCGTAATGGCCCTTTGCTACACATACTGTCGCCAGTTGGGTCTTCAACTCGAGCTCTCCACCGGCGGGTTTGCTGGGAGAGGTAATACCAGCCATCAAGTTAATGCTTCCATGGATAGCCAGTCCTTGTATACCAGTAATAGAAACCGTTGCGGTCGAAGTCACGTCAAGTAAGTTGTTCTCTCCTCCTGCCTTTGTGCATTCCATCTTAGTAGTTATTCCTGCCTTTGTGTTCGTCAGAGTCATTACATTTCCTGACAGGTCCATTTCGAAATTCCCAGTTGTCCGGCTGGCAGCAAGAGCTTCTCGGCCAACGACCGTCAGAAGCAGCGCCGTCATGAAAACTGAGTTAATGAGTCTCATTCTTCTGCAATCTACGAAAATGCAACTCGCATAACATTAGCTTCGACGGAGTTGAATTCTTGTGCGTTGGACTTTGAGTCCCAAGTCGGAGAAAACCTACACGGTTCGGAAACAGGTTTCAGGTTTTACACGTTCTTCAACTCTCAAACCACACATAGCAGGACAAAAGTCCCTGGGCAATCTCTATCACATAGAGACTCCATGGTACAACAGGGGTTGCCGTAGGTTTTCGAAGAAATATACACCTTGGGTCCCTTTGCACGGAGTTCCCTACCATCTCCCCTTCTTCGACGTTCCGGAGACGTCACACGTTCCATGCATCGATTACTGTAGTCAGCACGACACACGATAACACCTGTAAGAGTATAGCACTTACTCAAGTTGCAGAATGTGTAAAACAAAATAACTTTGATGTGCAAAATATGATATAAACCTCTGTGGCAACTATTCTGGGCGTTGTCAGTAGCTCGTTTTCCAATCCAGGTTGTTCTTCGTTAACTGGACCTTCGGCGTTGCGAGCCGAATTTTCTGTCTGTTCAAGTTGCCGTTTAGAATTTCTACCATGAAGAAAGGAGGTATAAGGACTATATAGGAGCGACCGAGTAGCATGCCAGCATATTCCTCCAGCCGGCAAGTTTGGGGGAACAGTACAGAAGTCACACAGGTGACATTGGGACTACGTAGTGGACAATTATGTATTCAGCGTGGACAGTCATGACTAGCAGCACCGTTTATCATTCCTACACAGGGCCATACCTCGGTTACCCACGAGGGATATTCGCTCTGTTGACCGTGCCGTGGGGCGGGTCCAATTCACTCCCTTACATAACCTCATAAGATACGGTGGAAGATATTGCTGAGTACGGACACAAAAAGCAAAACCAAACTGGATTCCAGTTGGAATAAGACGGGCTACCTATCCCGGAGGCAGCGTGTCGAAAACCGCGTGAATATGCTTCGCACCCAGAGGCAACAAAGTCTTCTTGCAGTCAAGGCTCAAAGTGTCGGGGCTATCAATATAGCATACTAGATAAATGTCGTTAAAGGTATCGAATGTATCACGTCCATTTACAACCAAGGTCGAGAAGCAGCTCCGAACGTCACTGACCTGCCTCCAAAGATTCTTGTTCTTTTTCTCCTTTGCTTTTTTCATTGTCAGTATCTCCCTTTTCCTCCTCTTCTTCTTCTCCTTCCTCTTCGTCTTCATCTCCACTTTCCAGAATGTCATCCACCGCATCATCTTGCATTACCTCCGACGGGAGATCCACCTTAATATTGTGCCTCCTTTCAGTGTCTCGAATAATTTGTACCAAAGTATCCTTCTTCTGTTTAACAGAAGAAAGTTTATGCTGAGCGTCTCTAAGCTTTGTTTCCAGAGTGTTAGCTCTGGTTTGGGTATCAGATAGCGCGGACCGCAGAGTGTCAATTTGTTCAGCTCCAGTGACAGCGTTATTGTACGTGATGTATCTGCAGTTTTCCAGCGCCTGGTACCATCTATCTTGGTTGTCTCCGTTTTCGGCGGCTAGTATTAGGGACTTCTTGCCAAAAGACGGATGTGTAATCCGTATGCCAAACTTCATGCTTCGTTTGGGCCCTTCGTTGCAGGTATCCACGGTACAGGAATCCAACGGTAGGACTCCTTTCGGGTGAAAATCAAAGTACACCATAGGTCGGTCCCTTGGATCATAATAGAGTAAAATACCATCTTTCTGCATCAATTATGGACCATATACACTGCATGGAGATGCACGATAGAGCGAAAATTTGAAGCTTACCAGGACGAAATACCGCTTTTTCCAGTTATTTCGGCCGTCCATTGCGCGTTTATAGAGATGTCCACTCATTTGTTTCTCTAATATAAACGCTGTCGACTCCCCATCCTCCTGTATTTCAGCAAAACTCGTCCCATACGAAGGCTCACACATGCTTTCGGAGAAAAAGGAGACGCCGCGGCTACCCGAAGAAGAGCCGTATGCGCCTTCCAGGGCGCGTGACTCCTTCCGCATGTCATCCATTCTTACAGATATCGTTCCGATGAACCTTATCTGCAGAAACTAGGAATCAAAGTTGCTTGAAATAGCTCAAATAAGCTCCAAGAGACTACTGCATGTGGACAAGGCGTCAATCTTTACGCACACTTGACCGTCTTGGAAGTCAACCCCACCAGAAGCCCCAAGGCATCATCGTAACCAATGGAGTTCCCTTTATCATCTCGATCGAGACGAGGAGGCCTTGGAATGCTATGACAAAGCAATAGAGGTCAAACCACAGAATCGTGCTGCCTGCGCCAATAAAGCAAACTCCGTTGATAAGTTTGGAGCAGGCGCTGGAAGGCTCTCCAGATCGATCCGCAGTGTCTTGAAGCGTACACAACAACCAAGGTACTTTACTGATGAGGAATCTTGTTCGTCAACAGCTGGCATGAGAGTGTTATGATAAAGCACTACAGATCAATTCGCAATATGTGCATGTCTATGTCAATAGGGGGATTTCATTTAAGACTTCCAGTCAAGACAAGGAGGCGCTGAAATGCTGTGACAGAGCCATTGAGGTCAACCCCTCCTGTGGTGAGGCCTATAATAGCAAAGGACTGTCTCTTCAGAAATTTGGCCGAAACCAGACGGTCTTGGAATGCTATGACAGAGCATTGGAATTGGAACCACAAACTCCGTTGTTTGCGGTCAACAAAGCGATTCTCTTGAATCGAATGGGTCAGAGGCAAAAGGCTATACATACATTCAAATCAGCGTATCATTTGGTTGAGAACCTAGTATCAAATCTCGACATGGAAGTAAAGACTATCGTACCCGTTTGCTGAATGACGATAGGAAAATGCTGTTATATCAAGCTTCCGCATTAATAACCTTACGACTTTCACGAAATCTTAAGTGTAATGAAAAGAAGAAAATCGATAAAATCACGGAGGATTTTGACAAAGTATTCAGATTCTCAGAATCGCTCTCGTGATGCAACTGGGGATCAGGAAGCGAAGCAATCACTTCGCATAGAAGATCTTTTCGCAAAGCCTTTTCCGTGGAAAATCCTCCAAGCGAGACCGGTGAATTCCACGGAGTACAAAAGATGCTGCTTAGTTCAGTGAACTTGGCTTTATATGGTATATCAGTGGGTCATTCAAACGTACCATTCCTAAGGCCCCCCCGGTGGTTGAAGTTGAAGTGACACGAGTCCTCATTATATTGCATTCATTAGATTTCGAAATTTACTGTTTTGAGTGGGAAATAATAGTATCATCTGTCTTAGAGACTTTCATCTCTGGTTGTATGTGGTAGTGGTTCATTGGAGGAGTAGAGAATGACAACGACCAGCGACCCTGGGTCGCACACAAAGAATCCACATGATAATGGATTTCAGACGTATTTCAAGGATACAGTTTCTTCTGAGACGCTAGACATCATTGGCAAAGAGTTTAGTTTCATTTCTGAACCGACGCCGGTGCAGCGTAATGTAATACCCTTGTTTTTGGGCAACAAAGACGTCGCAGCGGAGGCCATCACAGGCTCCGGGAAGACTTTAGCCTTTGTTATTCCCGTCATTGAGATGCTTCAGAAGGCTGCCAAGACAAGAGCGTGGGGTTTGAACGAAGTAGGATCTATCATCGTCGCGCCGACCCGGGAACTGGCGACGCAGATTCACATGGTGGTGGCGAAATTCACCTCCCACTCGGGAACTGGAAGTGATATGGGCTACAAACATCGCTTAACCTCATTGTTGTTAGTCGGAGGTACAGACGTAGCGACGAATATGGCGAAAGCGCGAAATGACGGTTGTAACATACTGGTGGGCACCCCCGGACGAATTTGGGACTTAATGGAACGCTGCGGAAAGAACTCGGCCACTTCGCCCATTTCCTGGAAGCGTTTGGAAGTACTTGGTAGGTGGATAGTCCATAAATATTAATTGATGTCCACATTCGTACCTCAGGTGAATTTTCTTTCTTTTTGTCCCTACAGTTCTAGATGAAGCCGATACACTCCTTGATATGGGGTTCTATGAAACACTGACTGCCATCTTGGAAACGCTGCCGAAGCAACGTAGGACCGGTCTGTTCTCCGCGACACAAACGAATGAAGTTAAGAGTCTAACGCGAGCAGGGTTAAGGAATCCCGCAATTGTATCTGTCAAGCTAAAACATTCACATGGAACAGATCAGAATGGTGCCACAGCAGGCGACGATGACGAACAGAGAGTGCCTCAGTCTTTACAAAACTATTATGTAGTCTGCAAGGAGGAACAAAAGTTATCTAGTCTCGTGCACTTTCTACGCGAGAGATCAAGATATCCAGAAAGGAACGAGAAGATGATTGTGTTTTTCTTGACTTGTAGCGCAGTCGATTTCTTTGCACGCGTGCTACCTATGGTTTTGGAGACGCAGCTATTTGGTCTTGGAAACAAGTGTAATTGTTGGCCAAAGAATTGTGCGTATGCGCCCTTATCAAAACATAGCCCTTCGTCTAGAAAAAAAGGGGCGGATCAGTCGTTCCCAGTTTACAGTCTGCATGGAAAACTCACTGCCAAGAGAAGAACGAACACCTACCAAAACTTTGTCCAATGCCAGAGTGGGATCTTACTGTGTACCGATGTCGCGGCACGTGGAATTGATATACCTGATGTCGACTGGATTGTTCAGTACGATCCTCCTTCAAATCCTGATTATTTTGTTCACCGGGTCGGAAGAACAGCGCGTGCGGGGAAAGAAGGCAGGTCTTTGACGTTTCTCCTACCTCATGAGCTTGACTACATTGACCTAATGCGCCTGAAGCATGTTCCACTACATAGACGGTCTTTAAAGTTTGTGTCGTCGCTTGCTGGAGCACCTCATGAGGACAGTTTGAGTGCCGAAAACGAAGTTTCATATGACGAAGAAGGCGATACAACTTTGCGGGTATCTTGGATCCATTCGGAGCCGTGGATTAAAAAGTTCCTGAAAGATTCGAAGAATAACAATGTTACTGAAGGGCCTGGAGCAGCTGTTCGCGCCGTGGTGTACAATGACGAAAGCATAGTAAAAACGGCTCGTTCTCATCTAGACCATGCCGCAGACGCCTGCAGAAAGGCAGCACACCAAATGGTAGAGGATTATGCCGATTCTCCAAGTGAAAATCTACTTGATGTTTGTCCCGCAGTGGTATACTGCTGTCTAAAGGACCGTGACTGCTTAGAACGAGGGACAAAGGCCTTTATTTCCTTCATCCGTGGCTATCGGGAGCACGATTGTCGCTATATTTTTCGTTTACCGAAGCTTGATCTTAGCGGAATGGCCCATAGTTTTGCATTGATGTCATTTCCGCACATGAAAGACTTCCGTGGAACCAATATAGATTACCCAGGTGTTGGAGTTCATGTAGACACCTCGGTAGTTCCTTACTTAGATAAACCACGTGAGAAGGCAAGACAAGAACGTGTTAGGAAGGACGCTGAAGAGTCTGCTCAGAGCCTTCTTAAGAACGGTACTAGGCGGAAGACTGAAGGGAAAGAACCCGCTGAACACGGATCGGAGGAAGAGGAACGTAATCAGACTAAACCGGGGAAGAGGAGACGAGGAAAGCAGACGAAGATGTTTGAGGAGTGGGATGATCTTGCGGCCGAAGAACGCCTAGCCAAGAAACGAAAGAAGGGTAAGATATCACAGGAGCAGTATGACAAAGCGGTCACAGGAATGGTTAATGCAAGTGATATCGAAAGTGATAATGACTCTGAGGAAGACGAAATGGAAGACGGTCACCATGGTAATGACTCGTCCAAGAAGCACAACAAGGATAAAGAGTCACTAGTGAGGCAATACACTAAAAACATGAAGCGTAGAGAGAAACGTGGTACTAAGAGTGGTCGGCGAGCTGCTATGAAACATGGAAAAGGAGTCAGATTAACTGGGAGGAAGCTAAAAATGGCAAAGAAGGCAGGGAAGATCTCGAACAAGAAGAAATAAACACGATCACTAGAAACGCCTGAATATTTTAGGTACGCGACTAATCTGAGGACTGAATGTTGGCGATGACTGCAGCACCGATTCCGCTGCCATCTTCTGCGCTGAATAACTCAGTATCTACCCCTAGCTCTTTCAATGCTTTGTTCATCCATGATGCGAAGTGAGGGTGGTTCTTGAAGAGCGATCCGTCTATCCCGACAGAGCAATCGATTCCATCTGGCCCCATCTTCGTAACAGTGCTTGCTACCCCCACGGCAGCGAGTCTGGCCGCGCGTTTCGTCACCATAGTGCAAACAGTCTTCACGATTGTCCTATCGATAGAAGAGCAGACAGAAACACCTTTTTGCTCCAGTACTTCTTTAACGGCAGTACGATGCGGGCTATCGTCGTCATCTGTAACTACAAAATATCAATAATAAGTATTTGCTCGAAAACAAGAGCAAGTCATTCGAGAGTATCTTACCTATACGAGAAAGGTCGGCACTGGTGAGTCCTTCTAGCTTGTGAATACTTGAACACTCTGGTCCAGGATCTTCATCCGACCAAAGGGCACCCGCATTAGCCAGCCGATTTATGATAATCTCCGAAATCTTGCCGAGGTAGTTGCCAGATATCATCTTCTCAAACCGCTGCTTTCCGGGATTTTCAGACTCCGCATCGATACTATGATCGATTTCCGTAAGCTGCCACACAGACACAAAAAATGAAGGAAAGTAACGAGACCAACCGTATTATCCGAGACTTACTGGTAAAACACGGCGCCCTCCTTCGCCACTACCGAAATTGCCCCACTCCATATTAATCAGCATGACTCCGTCACGTGGACCGTTCCATTTCGGAATTGCGGCTTTCCGTTCGACGTATGCGGCATTTGTCCCTGTTCCTAATATGACACCCATTCGACAGTTGGGTTTGGAATATCGTCCACTGACCAGTGTACCTACAGTATCATTTACCATTGCTACAACCTCGACATTCCCTAGGTCTTCGTTCCTCAGGGCCGAACGAAATAGCGACACGACCTCCTCTCCTACAACGCCCTGGACATTCATTTTCTTTGTCCATGCGAGCAATATACCCTTGTTTAGGCTTTTTTGTTCGACTGGGTACGAGAAACAAAACGACAACTTGTCCTCGTCCTTCAACCCGGCGTTTTTGCAAGTTTGAGCAAGATACCGAAACAGTTGAGTACCGGTTCCATTGATGATCGCATCTGGGAGCTCCTCTTTTTTTACGCTTTTCGTCATCACTTCGCCATCTCCTTTGAGTTCGAATTGGGCAATTCTTACATTCGACCCTCCCATATCAAGAGACCAATATGTTCCAGTCTCCTTCCCCGTTGGCATTTCTGTGACAAAAGATGGTATCATTTTCAGGCTGCTTTCTTCACCAGCGAGCCCCCGGTCCATTTCCTCCAAGAAGTCATTCATAAGAGTTTTCAGCCTATCGGTCTGGAGCGTGAACTCATTCTGAATCGACTCCAAAAATTGCTGAGTCGAGGAAGGATCCATTTTCCGTTTCCATGCACCACCGTAGCTGCCACTGTAACGGTAGCCCTTCTCACGAACGAGTTTGTCGCTGGATATAGGACCACGTGACCCGTACGGATAAATTTCTGGAGGAAATTGCTTCCTTCCTTCACTACTCTCCAAAGTATATAGAAGAGGGGTGAAGATTTTCCACGCAGTACGCAACTCATCGGAACGGACAAACTGACTCTGGTCCCCTTTGATGACGTCTAAGATCAAGCGTGCATATGCCTCTGGCGGTTTGCGTGTTGGATAGCGAGCCTTATAGGACAAATTAAGTTCCGTTTCGACAGGTACACTTGTCAGACCGGGCATCTTGCACATTACCTTCATGTAAATAGCTTCATCTGGCTGAATTCGCATTACTAGCTCGTTGTTGTGGGCACTATAGGGACTCCCGTCCGCATTGACCCCTTCAGCGACCCCTGTCATCTCTGCTATTTGCTGTCGAAACTCCGGGGACACCTTATTTTGGTTAGACGCCGAGCTGGGTTCATTCGAGAAGAGCAAGTTAGGAGGTTCCTTGAACTGAACGCGAATTTCCGCCTTCCTTTCGTTAAGTGCCTTTCCGCACTTCAGGATGAAAGGTACTCCGTACCAGCGGGAGTTCTGTACATATAGCACAGCAGTAGCGAACGTGGGCGTAATACTATCATTGGCTACTTCGGGATCGTCCGTGTACCTGCAGTAGAGTCTCAAATGTCATGCGTAAGCATAGAACTCGGTCTACTCAATAATCACCTTACCCTGGTCGTGTCTTCTGTGCATTCGGTCCATACTGGCCGATGACTACGTTTTCAGGGTTAATGTGAGGAATTGAACGCAGTACTTTGACCTTCTCGTCCCGAATATCTTCAGATTTCATGGAAACCGGTGGCTCCATAGCGACAAGTGACAAAACCTGTCAGAAAGGGAATAACGGAGAAGTGTAGTGTAGACCCAGCCTCATACCCTTGTTCAACGAACCTGAAGTAGATGATTCTGCATGACATCACGGATGATGCCGTAATTGTTGAAGTATCCCGCGCGACCTTCTACGCCAAAAGGCTCCTTAAACGTAATTTGAACAGTGGAGATATGGTGCCTGTTCCACAGAGGTTCAAATACACTGTTGGCAAACCGTAAAATCATGAGATTTTGCACCATCTCTTTCCCCAAATAATGATCGATACGGTAAATCTGCATTACCATGACAAAGCGATGACGGTTTCCCATTCGCAGTGACAGTATCTGTTCTCCATGAAACAAGAGACCCACCTGATCTTCTGAGAACTGAGACTTCACCGTGGCGGCAAGTTCGTCACTGGACTTCAGATCCTTTCCGAACGGCTTTTCAATAACTACGCGATTCCAACCCGTTACGGACATAGCCTGAGACCTGACCCCCTTGCAAGCCTCTTCGTAGGCAGTAGGAGGTAGCGCAAAGTAAAAGACTCGATTTCGCGCAGGATGGTGCTCATCTCCAATTACTTGAGTTTCCAGTTCAGTCAGGCGCTCATGCGCCTGTTTCCAGCCTTCTTCCGATCCATACGACTCCCCACTGCAGTAGAAGCATCTCGAGAGGAACTGCTCTACGAGCTTGGCCTGATTCGTCGAATTACTGAAATTGGACTTCTTTGGGTTTAATTTGGATCCTCCATGTTTCTGGATCATGTCGCGCAATTCCTGGTCGGACTTCTGGCTTCGGGCATAGCCCAAAATGACCACATCTTTCTGCATCCACGCATCATAGGTTAGTTAATCGTCTGGAAGAACACATGTGCAGCATCGAATATCATTCATAACACGTACGCGAAGGAGATTCTCCGCGAACAAGTCAAACAAGGCCGGAAAGGTCTTCTTTTTCGCCAAGTCCCCACTCGCTCCCAGGACCACGACGCTCAATGACGAAGGCTCATCCGACTGGCTCGACGTCACTGACGCCGTCAGAGAGGTGGCACGGGGCTTGAGACTGTCCGAGGAACTCATTATCTTGCGTTTAATGGCAAAAATCCTCCCCAAGTTGAAGTTGAGTGAACAATTCCAGTGATTTCACAGAGACAACAATCTTTGCGGGGGCTGTGCCTCTTCCGCACAATCATTTCGCAACTTTGCCTGGAAGGGAAATTCGGCTCGAAGTCTTGAAGTTTAACAGTTGCTAAGTTTCTACACAGAATAAATAGCGCTTACTTGAGAAGTGCGTCTCCCTCCGTTGCTCAGTTGTGCATTTATGAACCTGGTTTTAGTGGTTGCAGCTTTGTTCGTCAAAGTAGTTCCTCCTCTCCCGCGACTTCACTACAGTACAACGATGTTTCGTTCATCTGGTCAGTTGCCAAGGGTTTGAAATGGATCGTGTTGATCTAGGGGATCTGGAGAGCCTTATGCAACAACGCGAACAGCATAAGTATCCCTTGCCGACCGAGACAAACAGTCTCCTGTTTGCCTTGGTACAGCTGCTGAAAACAGCACTGAGGAGTACCGGTAGTTTCCGACTGTTCAGAAAGTAAATTGGGCTTTAGAGAGTTATAACGGCAATCTGTTTAACTCTATCCGAGATATCGCATATACACATACGTACCTGCAAACTTTGACTGTTTCGACACCATGGTTAGGGGTAGCAACAATCGGAGTCAGAATCCATTGGTTTATAAGTAACCGCGACTTCCTGGTAGTTACTATCGTCCCATCTACTTAGTAAAAGTGGGACTCCATTGATTTACCGAGAATCTCGACTTCGTGTAACTACTTATCGTCCCATGCTGTCCCGTCGCGTCCCATCCTGTCGGAGGCTGTAACTCAACAGTAGCTTCAATTTGTCGCCACTCCCTCCTCTTGGAAAACAGAGGAAAAATACGAGTCAGCAGAGCGGATGTCTGCACATTACTAGTATGGCATCAGTGACTTCCTGATAGGAAGTAACGGCAAAGGATTCCTGGCAGAAACACGACTTTCAATCCTTGTAGTCTGTGCACTCACACTGGTCGCAGTGTGGGAGCAAAATCCATACCAATACTATATTCTGTGTGGCGATTGTGATGCTTGAATAGCATGTTTTCACTATACATTTTTTTTGTCTTCACGCTCTTCTATTTTTTCCGATGTGTGGATCATGTGTATAGTTGAGGGGGGTAAAAAAGGAACATGTCGCCGACAAAGAATAAGGGTTCGCTCAAAAATATTCCTTCTTCTCTATTTTCTTGGTATTCTCCCAATTGAAAGGTTGCACAATGGCCCATGGATAGCACATGGTGAAATAGTAAAATTTCCCTTTGCTCATTGTGATTTAGGCGGTTGGAAATTCCACGACACCGCTGTACAAATCGCAGGTATCGGTTGTGGAGACGGTACCAGCAGAGCAATGGGGATACACAACAGTTCACCGACCACTAGGGACGTTGCTTCCTATTCACTCGGAGCTCCGCATGAAATTGACTATTTCTCATATATTTATTCCGAAGAGGAGAGTAATCAGGGAGCAGGTATGCGTCTTTCCAATAACAAGGGAGAGCTTGAACTCGGCATTGGAACCAGTCAAGGCACTCTGGATATTCATGACATCCAGGGGTTTCGACAGATTCATAGAGGCCTCGCAAACAAGGACAAACCTAATGAGTACAATGTAAATGTAAAAGTGGAAGTCAATATTGACTGGAGTACTGGCATGTTTAATGTGTCATGGCTAAGGGTTTCCTCCGATGACCAAATCTACTGTGCGAACGGCACACTGGTTCATGGAAAACCAATTCGTACAATAGCATTGGCCAATTACAAGACAAACACTTGTAAAGAAACATCTTGCAGCAAAGAATGGGGCGCAGAGTCACCAATCGGTATAACTGTCTGTGGCATCCAATACAGCACCAGCTGCTCACCAGGCGAACATTTCACCGAGGAAAAAGCTAAGTGCGTTGAGTGCCCGGTAGGTACGTATAGCAGCGATGGAAAGTCGTGCCGATCTTGTCCCCACGGAAAAACTAGTCACCCGGCGAGTGATAGCAGTAATGACTGTTTGCCTCAATATGTCTCGCTTGATGATGAAAATACCACATTCAGTGGCTGGACAGTCGATGGTGACACTGTTTATCACTCCTCTACTCCATGCGCTGATGGAGAAGCATGCGTTATGACTGTTTGTGGAAACTCGACGTTGGCTCAGCCTACGGCTTCTCACGTACTTGAAGGGTCCTCTAAAATTGAAGCATTGTCTTACGTCTACTGCGGCAGCGGAGTGCTCCGTCTCTTGAATGCTCAGGGACAAATGGAGTTAGGGTTAATCATGAATGATCATCTAGTTTGCGTTGACGATGAAAACGAACTATCGTACTATGACTCCTACTGCACCAATATTAGCAATATTGGAATAATGGAACTCACAACTCCCCGAATAATCCTCAGTATTCATTGGAAAACTAGTCGGTACAAGTTACGGACAGCCGCTGGAACATGTTTGAAGGAAGGCGCTCTGAACCGAGGTGAGCCTATTGAGAGGATATTATTGTCGAACAAAGGAGAGGGAAATTACTCTGCCATTGAAGAAAGGTGCATGCACATACCAAAGCTGCAGTACTTCAGACACTGCGATGCTGGTAAACAGTTCCTTCCGGCGAATTTCCAATGTGTAGACTGTCCAAGAGGCACTTACGGCGTTGACGGACGCGAATGTAAAGTCTGTCCTCTAGGCACTTCAAGTACAAAAGGAAGTAAGCATCGAATTGAGTGCATTCCTGAGCAGATGGTGCTCAAGCCCGACAAGGGCGACTGGACTCTGTGCGACAACGGCTTTACGTCCAGCGGTCAGATTTGGATATGAGTATTCGAGTTGACAGTCGCTCGTTCGTTATTCTCCAAACCGTTGCTGTGCTTGTTCTTGTCGGTTTCGTGTTCGCATACCCTTTGCTTCAAGCACTTTACTTTGTATGGAAGTATAATCGTCTTGCGAATGCTAGTGAAGCCCTAACGTTTTGGAGGCTTACAGGTGGCTACCAGCTGAAATCATACGGATTTTTATGGGAAATAGTTGTTATGATGAGGAAGCTTCTGCGTGTCCTTATACTGTAGCTGTGCAGCAGTTTGATGTCGTGGGTGAATTTGCATTGAGTACTATGGTGCTAGTTTTCTCGTTTGCACTCTCGCTCTCACAAGCTCCATATATCGAAAAACCTGTTCACCATTTGCAGCACGTTTTGGTATTGGTATCTATCGTTAATGCAGGGCTTGGTTTGATACGTCATGAAGCTGCTCGTGCAGGTTTGATGGGGAGCAGTCCTCGAGAGATCGATAAGGCTGTAATAACCGTTCAAATTTGTTTTACAATGGCTGCGCTTCTTGTAGTGGGATATCTATCCCCAAGAGCGGTGAGAGCTTTTGATTCTCTTGTACTAAGTCGCTTACGGCAACTTCGAAACCGGGTCCAGTCATATGAAATCCAACGCCACGCCGTGGAAGCGTGCTCCTCTCTCTATTTTCGTATGAACTGTTCGCAATGGTGTCAATCTTGTAGCATTCCATGCGATAAGATCCTTGGGAAGAGGAGGAAACTTGGAAAGGAATGCGCAAATAGCAGAACGCGTCCCGATGAAACTGTTCCAGAACCTGCGGGAGGAATAAACCCGCTGCAAGCAATGACACCCCAGAACATCCATCGTAACAGTCTGAGTGATACAGGCGGATCAAATTTACCAGATTACGACAGTAGCTTGCTTTCCTTAAAGCGGGTCCGCGATTGGGAAGCTGCTATCCCCAGAAGCAATCCGCAGACGGAAACCACTCGGAACCTTCATCATTTAGTGGGAAGCGCTGTCCCTGATGACTCTGAATACTCAGAGAAAGCAAAACGGAGGTTTACGCCGGTACGGCCACCAAAAAGTCGCCAACAACAGCGGCGGTAATGACGCATGCCATGGACGCGAACTTCTATTATCACATAGCTAGTAACACGCTCGTCCTTCATACGTATCTGGTACATAGGGGACTTCGAAGACAAAAGGTAAAAAGCAGAACAGTCCCGAGCAGTTGCAGCTGCTGAATCGGAACCACTGTTGTTATCTAATTTACTGTACTAGAGGATTGTGTATTCGTGTGCATCATTGAACGTACATGTATACCCAAGAAATCTGTAAACACGACCTCCTGGCGCCGCTTCGGCCAACCTCCCCGAGCACTGTGTGGCCAGCCACGTACCTTCAGCTTCTTCCATCTCTTCACCATTCTTCTCATGTACCGGTGTTGTTGCCTTCGACATACACATGTAGATGTGACCCATCGGGCAGAAAGTTGACCGCATCCTCTTAGGGAGGAGCGGTATGCGCCCGTGTTCAGGAGCGACGGTCCCGCTGTTCCCTTAGCCTCGCTGACGTGTACCGGGGAGGGAATCCACACTGATTGTGCCCAAGTGGCATCGGAGGTGACCCGGGATGCTCGAAGTGGTCGACCGTCGACGGCTATCGACGCGCGGAGAAGTTCCTTAACGACGTCACTGCCAGAGCAAGGTTAGCCGTAGTCGACCCATTCTACCTACCGGCATAGAAAGACTTAACTGGTATAGAAACAGAAGATACGCATAGGAAGTGATAAGTCGAAACAAAACTTCAGAGGAATGTTGTAAGCTGCTTACGTGTAAGCAACGTGGTTTTGGGATCCCCGCGCGGGCCGTGTTTTCCGCACTTACAAAGTGCAAGAATACCATATGAAGTTGGGAACCAAGCAATTCAACTATTCAAGCAATCAACTTGATGTGCAGAGTCTGAACCCTAGCAGAATTTTTGAGCGTTGTTACTCTGTCCATCGGCACACTGACCACAGGTTACTGAAGTGGTCACACTTTGGTTGATATTTGCGACAAGCTCCACGCCAATGTCGGACGTAGGGTTGAACTTTGTGAACGTCGTTAAAAATTGCAAAAGGCTTGTAAGTTGAAGCAATAGTAAAGAGTGTTGAACATTTGTTGTTCTATGTTAACGGCATCTAGGCCTTTTGAGGAGCAAGAAAAGCATTTTCATTCTTTATCGAGGTGAAGGAGACAATCTGCGCAGTCTATTTCCCCCGAAATCGACATTAAATTTTACTCTCCATCTCGTGAAGACTTTCATTAAAGCACATTCAAGGTATGTTATTGCATATATTATCCTCAAATTTTTTTGATGTCATATTGTATGCTTCGTCATCTGGGGAGGATAACTGTTGGGAAGCTGCGAAGGGGAAATGTGGGGGAACAAAAAAGATCAGGTCATCTTCAAGGTTGGAACTCAGGCTAACCGTGTGGTGATGTGGCTTATTGCAGATGGCTCGTACGAAGCAGACGGCTCGTAAATCGACTGGTGGGAAGGCACCACGTAAGCAGCTTGCTACTAAGGCCGCGCGTAAGGTAAGTTATTCGATCATGCCGTTGTAGCATAGCCTCGCATCGGTGGCGATGAAGCGAAGTGCGAGTCGCATGAAGGGGGTTCCCAGTTAACGTCCAACTTTCTATCTGTGATAAATGCAGTCGGCCCCTTCAACTGGTGGTGTCAAGAAGCCCCATCGTTATCGCCCTGGGACAGTCGCTCTCCGAGAGATCCGCCGATACCAGAAGAGCACTGAGCTATTGATTCGCAAACTTCCCTTCCAGCGATTGGTCCGAGAGCTTGCTCAGGAGTTCAAGACAGACTTGCGCTTCCAAAGCACTGCTATTTTGGCTTTGCAAGAAGCTTCTGAAGCCTACTTGGTTGGTCTTTTCGAGGACACAAACCTCTGCGCTATCCACGGCAAACGAGTAGGTGAACTTGCTTGCAGCCGTCGTCTGAGAACTTCGCATTTGAATGTCTTCTTTGTGATCCCTTTCTGTCGCAGGTAACAATTATGCCCAAGGATATGCAGCTTGCTCGTCGTATCCGTGGAGAACGTGCATAATCGCTGATTCATGTGAAATTTATTTTGTGGACAACCAGAACATAATGTGTAGTCCTCTGACGCAAGAGAACTGCTATTTCGTGTCTGCTTAAGGCAGTGCAAAAAGAATTAACGAGTAAAGAACAATATATTACACGAACACATTGTGTTGTAATTAGACAACCTGAAGAAGGCTGTTACGATACACTACTTGACCGATTCATCTCTCAGTTAGTCAGTCCCACCTCCTGCCTCTGCTCTAGGTTACACGTGACGCTCCATTTCTTCTAGTACTTCCAGCTCAGTCAATTTCATTGAGAGGACTTTGACGCTAGTGGTTCCTTGAGGATTTGTCTCGGTCTGCTGCGTGTTGAAATAGCACATGGAATTCTTGGTGCTCACCAGTCTGCCAGTTTAATCAACCTCCGTCTGAAGCGACAGTACTGGAGAAGACAAAGTTCTCGGAGGACCGCCCATCATCACTTTTATTCTGGAGTTTCCTAGCTCGAGCTCCTTTCCATTGCTTCGAATCGATTCTGAACAGAGGGATATCGCGCCCTCAGTACACGAGTGTCACCAGTGCCGGGATTTGGTCGCATGTCATCTTCACAAATCAGGACTCCATCGTATACAGGTTCATAGATTCTGTTTCCCTCGGTGTCGATACCATTCCTGACGAGATCAAGGTTAGCAGAAAGAGTATTTGCGCATTGACGTGGAGTGCATGCGCTGTGGGCTTGGGAAACAATGCTGCTCAAAACGACGCTGGTCGACGAAATCCTCGCGAAACTGTATCACTGGCGAATACTGATACAGGCCACCGTGGTGCATATTTTGATCATCTGGTTCCTTCGGCCTTTGCTGGGACGCGCGGGAGTCCCATTGGCGCCGTGTCCAGGAGATACGGCCATCTCCCAGAAATGGCTCGAAAAGGTTTTGCGGAAAAATAAAGTAGTGACGCCCAACGATAGAATCCAGGAAGTGAAGTCTCAGGATCTTGCCGGAAATAGAGGTTTCGCAGGTGGTATGGCGGATATCACTGTCAAGTTGCAAGGCGGAAGAAACGTGTATTTGATACTGAAAATGGCACGGACGTCGACAATCAGTGAACGCTACCAGTCAATGGGCATGGGACAATTCCGAGAAGGAAGAGTGTATACGGAATTCAGCAAAGAATTACAAGATATTCTGCCTGCTTGCTATTACTCGTTTGGTTCTTCGATCACCGGAGACTCTGTAATGCTGATGGAAAATTTACAGAAGAGAGGCGTCGGGGCCAACCATTACTTTGGGAACCAGACGTGGGGAGCCAAGGCGTTAACCGATGAAGAATACGAGAAACCAGAGATTGTCCTCGAAAGTATGTTCACACGTTTTGCAGACATTCATGCCAAATACTGGTGCAAACCGGAGCTGAAACAACACCCGTGGTTGAAAGGAGCAGACTGGTACCGAGGGACGAACAAGACTAAGTGGCTTACCGCAGTAAAAGCTTCCAACCGAATGTGGGAAGAAGCGAAAGCCAAGATGAAAACATCAGGGGTTAACTGGTCAGAAAAACTCATCGATATTATTGACCGCTCTTTCGAAGCCACTACTTGGGAGAATCTGCAGAAGCGCCTGAATGACCCCGAAGTCCCTTTTACGTTCACTCATGGAGACTTCCATGCTGCCAATATGATTTGGCTGCCCAAAGAGAAACGGCCCATTGCTGTCGATTGGTCAGAGGTGGGAGTATGGGAGCCGGCGGCCGAGTTAGGGCAATCTATGATATCGGATATTCGCAGAGAGTGGGCACGAAAACATGAGAAAGAGCTGGTTCGCAAGTACTGGAAGCGGTTAACTTCGAGAGGGGTATCACCGCAAAAGTACACGTTTGAAAAATGCTGGCATGCGTATGAACTAGGGGGAGCAGAGAAATGGGTGTTCATGATTGCTGTGATGTCCAGCTTTCCCATTCCAGCAGAAGCAATGCAGTATTTCCACGACCAACTGCTGGGATTCATCGAAGACCATGGCGATTATCCCGCTTATCCTCTAACAACGGTTGTTACGCTTATGTAAAGTCCGGTCATAAATTTTGGTCAACGTGAAAGCTGCCACCATGTTAACTCGAGCTCTCCTTTTCCATCAAGTCTCTGTCAATGGAGTCATGTTCGTCACTGAGAAATCCAAATGCACGTACAATTCCAGTGTTGAAATCTTTCTTCTTAAAAGATAAGCGAAACCATTCCCGGCCTGGAATACTACTCGCACAATGCTAGTAGACTCCAATGACTAGGCATTGCGACTTCATTCGGATTCTCGCTTCCTGGGATCTCCGGCAACGCCGAGCGCAACTTCAAGCACCCATACTCTCAATACGTGATACAGGATTGTCAGATTTGAGAGTAGCACTACGATCTATGTAATCATTTCGTCAGTGGTTCTGTGCTTGTTTTCGTGGAGTGTGAAAGGGGAAAGTGGGAGAAAACAATGCGTCCCCCAGCTGGAATGGATCCCCGCCAGGCATTGACGCGGCTTCTAGGAGCCATATTACTCGTCTCCTGCGCTTTTCCAGATGCCTACGCCTTCCACGGTTTGCAAGGTTCAGCCACGCGTACGTCGGCCAAAAGAACTGGAGGGAAAGAATTAGGGTATTGTGGTAAAGCACACGAGATCCCGGCACGACCTCCGACCTCCCAGTACACCTTAGAGCAAGTTCAAGTGTTCATTCGGCACGGGGACAGGGTTCAAGATGGCCCTGGGCCTTGCTGGCCCAATGACGACACGGTGTTCAACTGCAATCTTACACAACTCCTGGAGACAACCACGTCGCGCGAAAGAGATCAGGACACCGTCCCGTGGTTGTATAGGAAGATTTACAGAAGGGGTCATTGTGCACTTCCGGGGAATTGTCACGTGGGACAATTGACCACAAAAGGATTCGAACAGCATACTCAGAATGGGAAATACCTTGCTGCCGCGTACGGGGACCTACTTGGGAAAATAACGGACCATGACCAGTTTCATCTTAGAAGTGATGATATGCAGCGCACCATTATGTCAGGCCAAGCACTATTTGATTCCATGGTTGCTGCTGCCCACCGCAACCTTAGTTTCAGTGCAACAGAACTCGAAAGTGTTGGTTGGTATACATCCGATACTGGCTTTGACGATATTGTAGCATCGACCCATTTATGCCCGGAATATCAGAATGTTGTTAATAAGGCAGTAAATTCGCCGAAATTCCAAGAGCATGTCGACAAAGGTACGTAGCCGAGCGAGTACTATAGTCCTCTTCGCCTAAATGTAACCCCGATTTTGTTTCTGTTTTTGCTTCCGCAGTTACAAGACCTTTGGCCAAGACTGTGGCACAACTGTTCAACATTAAGACTTCCGAGGTGGATCTGGGTCAGATGTTCGTAAGTGCTTCGGGTGACAAGAGGCGAACTTAACACTGATAATTTTATTGCTTGGCTATATAAACTCAGGATTGCCTCTATGTCCGTACTTGTGACGGACATTCTATTCCTAGTGTCATCAATGATACCATCTTTAACGATATTGTTAACGAGAATACGTGGGAGCGCGACTATATCTATAACTACCCGGGTGCAGGTACGTAGACTACCACACAGAGTTGCTTAGTGGGGAGCTGGCGTATATTACTATAGTATTGCAGGAAAGACAATCGTTGGATTGCTGGTTGGTGATGCTGTTGCCAACATTCACGAGCTTATAAATGGAAGTAGATCGCGGCGGTTCGCACTGTACGTAGTCTGCATTACAAAGTACCCAGTTCCGCAGGGTTGGTATTCTTGTATTCTGCGAATTTTCTCAGATTTTCCGGGCATGATACAGGGCCAATGATGCCCCTTTTAGCAGCATTTGATGTATGGGATGGAGCCTGGACCCCCTATGCCAGTTTAATTTCTTGGGAGCTATATTCCAAGACAGGGTCCCCAAAGCAGTCCACCAGCGACTATGCTCTTCGGTTTGTGTACAACGGGAAAACTATGAAGGTTCCCGGTTGTTCCTCCGATATATGCTCTCTGGATGAATTTCTGACTGTAGCAGAAGATCTCATTCCGACCCCAAAGGAATGCGGCTTATCGGAGTCAACAGGAGATATGCAAACTTCTAGTGAACCGCCAATTCTTTCGGGCGACGGATACCGTGTTCGCTGGGTAAACGAGGCAGGAGCATTATCTCCTCGCCTAATTGTTCAGGAATAGAACAGTAGGCCGCTGATAGCAAGCCGCTCGGCTAACCCCAGCTCTGGCATCTGTATATCTCCGAATGTACACTGCGAATGGGACTGCCGGAACTGCAAAGCAGGTTCTCCTTGTCTCACCAATGCTTCAGATATTTGAAGTCCCAATTGCTTGAACTACTGTACATGTTGAAGTTGCTTGCGGCACAATAAAATGTCATGATTTCCACCCATTCCTTGGGATTGATATGAACTCATACACAAATTTCCTGTTATTTTCATAACTTCTGCGCCCGCAAATTCTGTTTGAGGTGAAGAAGTGGTATGAGAAATCCATTGATTGCGGAACTCCGCACTCACCCCACGCTTTTCTGTGGTATTATCGTGGTTGCATGCACGATGACCGAGCTGCAAGCTCGGCCTACTCAGCACAATTCATTGCATCTCAGCGATTCAGGTGGAAAGAAATTAGGGTTCTGTGGGGAGGCACATAAAATCCCGGAACTACCACCAGCTTCTCAGTACACGTTGGAGCAGGTCCAAGTATTCATCCGACACGGAGATCGAGTTACTATAGTTGAAGTTGAATACACACACACATCACAACCTGGTTCAGGATAGGCCAGGTCCATGCTGGCCCAATGATACGACGGTGTTCAACTGCAATCTTACTCAATTAGTGGAAACGTCTACTTCGAGGACCTCTGGTGCCGACGCCGTACCGAGACTTTATCGAAAGCTGTACCGCCGTGGTCACGATGCACTTCCAGGAGATTGCCACTTGGGCCAACTAACTACGAAGGGGTTTGAACAGCATACACAGAATGGAAAGTTCGTAGCAAAAGCTTATATGGATTTACTGAAGAACATAACGCGGGATGATCAAGTCCATCTCAGAAGCGATGATACTCAGAGAACTATCATGTCGGGGCAAGCGCTGTTCGATTCGATGATATCAACAGTTCATACCGCCACCAGTCTTCCTGAAAACCTCGCCAGCGTAGAATGGTACACTTCTGATAAGGGATACGACGACATTGTTGCCTCCGCTATTCTATGCCCGGCGTATCTGGAAGCAACTCGGCGCGCGGAGGCATCACTTCCTTTCAGGAATCACACGGAAAGAGGTTTGTACAAATTATCAACGGCAATAAGATAGTTACCGTTTGGGAATTTTTAGCGTTCATGCAGTAACTGTTCCGTTGACGAAAGCCGTAGCTCAGCTCCTTGATATGAATGTTTCTAATGTGAATTTGGATCACATGTTCGTAAGTGCAGTTACCCAATCATCGATGATAGCTTCTCAAATGCAGTTGACGGCGTGCACAGGGATGTTTATATCCCCGAGTCTGTGATGGTCATTCTATTCCTAGTGTAATAAATGATTCCATATTTAATGACATCGTTGAGGAAAAGACCTGGAAAAAGCGATACGTGTATCAATACCCGGGAGTCGGTAGGTGATCAGTAGCGTGGGCTATCTGTCACATTTGTGTGTGTGCCTGGACTTGGGAACGCATTGGGTAACGCCGTCTTGAGGTGCAGCGACAACGATGGTTGGTCTGTTAGTTGGAGATGCCATAGCAAATATCAGAGACTTGTTGAATTGCACCGCAACTCGGCTCTTCACCCTGTATGTGGCACCCCCTGCCGATACATAATTGCTTTCATCATTCTTGGTCTTCTGTGTCTGATCACAAATCCTATCAGATTTTCGGGCCATGATAATGGACCGATGATGCCATTATTGGCAGCCTTCAATGTGTGGGACGGAATTTGGACACCCTATGCCAGCTTAATCTCGTGGGAATTATACTCGAAGACTGGATCTGCAAAGGTGCCAAGTGACTACGTACTCAGGTTTGTCTACAACGGGGAAGTGCTCAAGGTACCAGGATGTTCTGCTGATATTTGTCCTCTGGAAGAATTTTTAAATGTTGCGGATAGTTTGGTTCCTACTCCTAGAAAATGCGAAGTTTCCGCATAGATGAGGAAGTGCGAGTTCTAGCGATGACACAACTCACTGTAGTAAGTCGCAGCGCATGGTATGGAGCGGCTCGATAGCTAATGAAGGAGAAGGAGAGTTTACTTTGAACTCGAAAGATTCTCCCTTCTCCCTCTCTCTTCTGACACCTGGTATACAGCACATTGCCAGCAGTGAGGCGTTCGAGAATACGGAATTCGTCTACGGTTCCAGGATCAACACGAGGCTGCAAGTTCAATTAGCTAGAGTACCGGAATTGTATTGAACTAGAATGACGGATAATTCGACGACCATGTCTACGCCGCACGTGTTACCTCTTTATGGTACGGTGGTATTGTAGGGAAGCCCATCCTCGATTCTACAAACCGGTCTCAAAATACCAAAAAAAAATAAAAAATAAAAAAAAATACACATGTGCATCGTTCTATATTTGTCTTAGGTAGAGAAAGTGGATGGGAGTTCCTACGGAGCGTACAGAGCATCAAACTCCTCGCCGAGGTCCTGGAGCGATGGCACATACACGGTACTCCCAAGAGTTTTCAGTGTCTGGACAACCTTTTCACTTGACAAGAATGCGCTGTCCTTCTTTGTCTTCCTGCAACAAGCTCTTCACGACAAACATGCCTGGTGGCCACACATCGCTCCGAATCCGACTGTTCCTCTTGGTCACAATGGTTCCTTGTAGTTGCTTTACAAGAAACGACTTTCGGAGCCCTAGTACCGGCAATCCTCCTTGTTCTGCATACAGTATTAGCTCTAGCTCAGCACGGGTCATGCCGGCAAGAGGATCTCCAGCATGAACTGCCTGAACTGCTTGACCTCGAGTATCAATGAAGTTGGGCCAATGCTTCGCTTCTTCAATGGCCTGCGCAATGCTCGGGTGATCCGCGATGTTGGTACGTATTACATCTCCAGTTTCTGTGTAAAAGTGCTGATCCTGTGATCCATGGTGATCAGCTGGTTGCTTTTCGTCACTTTCTTTCTCGTTGCCTGACCTCTTGAGGAAGTGCATCAATTTATGTTTCAAAGGGATTGTAGCATGGTGAACGAAGTGCACGGTAACGACAGTGCTTCGTTCACCGTTGGGTGCTCAGATGGTACACGGAATTTGTCTGCAGAAGTTGCCAACACACACACAAATGTGACAGATAGCCCACCGGCCGGGAAGTTGACCACATCCTCTTAACGAGGAGCGGTAAGCGCCCGTGTGAAGCAGCGACGGGCCCGCTGTTCCTGCAGCCTTGCTGACATGCGCCGTGGGGGAACACAGCACTGGTTAAGCTCAGGAGGCATCGAGGGAGGAGTCATGCCTGCGCCCACAATGTCAGAGGTACCGACAAGGCTCAGTCTGGCAGGAGAAGACCCTGAGCCTGCCACAGCGGCGCCAACGCCAAGACCGGTTGCAGCAGCGCAGGCAGGATGAAGTGTTG
>LVLI01000211.1:0-57631 GCA_001687465.1 Halocafeteria seosinensis | reverse complement strand
GTGCTGTGTTCSCTMACCGGCGCATGTCAGCAAGGCTGCAGGAACAGCGGGCCCGTCGCTGCTTAACACGGGCGCATACCGCTCCTCGTTAAGAGGATGCGGTCAACTTCCCGGCCGGTGGGCTATCTGTCACATTTGTGTGTGTGTGGACGATGCACACCAGGACGCGGTGAATTCCCTCGATGACAGGGCAGAAAAGGAATGTTTCGTTGCCATCTTAAGGCCGTTGTTCGACCACACTCGAGGTTCGGAACGGTAGAGTGAGTGAGGAAGAGTGTCTGTAAGGTGGCTAGCGTCAGTCGTCATCAGATCCTGTTGACCAAAGTGTGCTCCATGATCTACTTGTCACCGTAGCTTATGACACAGACTATCGATGTTAAGCCTATTTTGCCGACAGCATCATGAGCACCGATATCAATATATCTCCAGCACAGCAGACAAACAAACTGTAAAACGAAAACAAATACGTGTAACACTTCAAATACATGTACGTAACACTTTTTGTACGCCAGAGACAGAGAGCAGAGAGAGAGAGAGCCGTAATAACTACCAACCGAACTCCCCCTGTTTTCGCAGACGTCGTATTCATCCAACAGGTTATAAATGTCTGTCTCTGTCTTGCCTATGAATGGGGCTGTTTGTAACTCGTGGTATCTCTTCGCTTCGTGCCTCGCTTGAAGAAAGCGTTGGGGTACTCGATTCCAGCTTTTTTCTTGTTTTGGTCTTCCAGATAATAGAATAAGTTTGTTCACTTTCGATATGATGGTTACTGTATTCTAGGGAGATAAGAATAATAATGAGCAAACGCCCACGAGAAACAAGTCAGAGCGAGGAGCAGAATACCTCTGTGAAACTGGGGAAGTCTGAGCACAATGGAGGCGATACAGGAGCTACTGATACAGCTGCAGAGGCCAAAGCATCCTCATCCTCCGGTGTAGAGGGCGCCGAAGGTGCACCGAGCACTGGGAGGCATTATACGGTGTCGATAGCGGTGCCAGGATCGATTGTAGCCAATGCCCAGTCCCAGGAATTACGCACGTATTTGGTGGGACAGATTGCTCGAGCTGCTGCTATCTTTCAAGTGGATGAAATTATCGTTTTCGACGACGGTACTCAGCTGGCTTCGGGGTCGTCCGTCAAGCCGAAACGAGGGGGTGGAAAGGATGATTCAGTTGCTTTCATGGCTCGATTGTTACAGTACATTGAGACGCCGCAGTAAGTGCATCCCTGCATAAAGCTCTACTGTAGATGTTAGTGATACACACTGTGCTGTTTGCTCTAAACAGATATCTGAGGAGGTCTTTGTTCCCCATGCATCCAGACTTAAAGTTTGCAGGGTTGCTCAATCCACTGGCGGCTCCTCACCATCTGAGACAGGATGAATGGTGTCGATATCGGTATGTTACTGAGTGTGTTCTCCACTTGTTTTATTCATTGCGTGCATAAACGGATCCCACAACGTGTGTTCTTGAATATGCAGTGAAGGCGTGGTACTTGACAGACCACTTTCGAATAAAAAGGCGAAACAGGGAAGTTTAGTTAATGTCGGACTTCATAAAGAGTGTCGAATAGATGTGACTCTTGTTGCTGGAGTTCGAGTTACAGTGGAAATGGATGAGCGCACACGGCCTCCAAATACCAAGAAGTTAGAACTCACCGGGGCAAATAGCCGGCTAGACACGGCACCTCCTCAAGATCCGGAAAACTTCCCTCAGAATTCTAGTCTTCCAACCAAAGTCTTACTAGGTCGCGCAGTTTCGCCACGCGCTCCCAGGGAACAGCTTGGCGTGTATTGGGGTTACGAAGTGCGCATCGCCAATACGTTTAGCGAAGTCTTCACCAAATGCCCTTATGACGAAGGCTATGATCTCACTGTCGGGACATCCGAAAGAGGGCACGAATCTATCGATAATCCACATTTCAACCTTCCGCCGTTCAAGCACATGTTGCTCGTCTTTGGCGGTGTTAACGGACTGGAAGACGCTCTTGATGCGGACGAGTCGTTGGCTTTCTTAAAAGGCGACATCGCTTCACTCTTTGATAAGTGGGTCAATACATGCCCTCGACAGGGATCTGGCACGATACGCACGGAGGAGGCTGTGGTTACCTCCTTGGCTGCCTTTCAGCCGTTTATTCCAGGGTGTCAGGAGAATGCGAAACGGAGAAGATATCATGGAATGGGACTTTCTCTACACGTCAGCCCCATGCTTCCCTGCCATCGCAATCAACATGAACTGCATTGTTATCCAGCTGTACCCCATTCTACTTGGCTCATTTGCTTTGAATGTTGATGTACTTGTTGAGAGATGCTCTCGCTTCATTCAACGCTATACCAGGAGAGAAATCCGGTTTCCTCTGATGCTCTCTGACTTCGCGTATCTTCAAAGCAATCTCTTTGAGTTCGTCCACGGCTGTTGCGCCATCAGAGCGCTGTTTTGAAACAAGCCGACTGAACAAGTCCCGTTGAACTTGCTTACGTTCATCTGGCTGCAACGATAGCCTTTCTTCGGAACAAGCGCGAGCCAACGAATAATCTGCAACGTCTTGAAGGGCCGAGAAAGTCAGAGTACCGTTTCGCAAGACTCCTTCCGGATCATCGCACCCATCTCGATTTCTTTGCTGCACAGTCGAAGTTCTTATGCTGGTGACGAAATTATTATCATCTTCGTAGTAGTGTGCTCGAGAAATCGGAAACGAGCCGGCCGTGCTCCTGGTGGATAACCCCTTGGAGGTGTTACTCGTTCTAGAGCTGCCGGTAGGCCGATAATTGGCAGACGCATCACTCCCGTTGCTCCGATGATTTCGCACTTGCCTACCGTAATCTGAACTCCTGTTGCTTGCAGCGTTTTTCATTGCATCCTTTCGAGCATGCTCTGAGTGCTCCCAAGCTTGGCTATCCTGGAAAGGTCTCCAGTAGCGCTTCCTCTCATTTCGAAACCAGTCTTTCAATTGGGTTGAATTGAAAGAGCCACTCAGTTCCTTCAGTAAGTCCTGTTTTTCCTCGGGTGAGGGATATGGATGGCTCCAGTGATCGTATACCCAACGCTTGAGTTTCATGATATGATCTAACTTGTGGGGAACAGCAGCTTTAGCTAGACTGCTTGCTACCTGATCCGCGTCCAAGTATCCCTCGGGGGGATTGTTTACCAGCCGATTATCATCGGTAACTGTGTACGTGTTATTTGATGGAGGTCTGGCCGTTTTCTGCCGAGCTCCTCCTCTCTTCGGGCCGGTAGAAACAGAAGAGGGAGGCTGAGAAGCAGCTTTCCTCTTTTTGGCAGGGGGAGTCTGGGGTTTCGACGTAGTGCGGGAAGCTGCTGCCTTGGCCTTACGGGTTGGCTTCTTGTTAGACCCATATCTATCAGGAGTCAACGAAAACGTATCCGTTTGCGCGTAGTCGAGTTGTGAATCAGAATTTGAGTCATTGTTGGCTCTAGCATGAGCAAGGATTTGCTCCACGTAGGAGGATACCATACCTGAACCACCACAGGCACTCAGCCTTTGTTGAAACGGTCTGGGTGCCTTAATACGGACTTTGAACCCCATTTTATCGTTAATCACGCCTTGATGTTCAAAACCAGATCTGAGTCCTGGGCCTGCGATAGTCTTCACTGTGGGTAATTCTGCATACGGAATGCTCCATTTGAATTGTCCAGGGGTGCTAGGCATCTTGCTCAGAGAACTCGAAACCTCGGCTAAGTTTTCTAATTCCTGAGTGGAGCTGCGCGGTTTAGTTCGCGGGCGTGTATCGTAGTGCCTCCTGTCCGAGGACATCGGACTCTGAGTCGCTGCACTGGCCGCCAAAAGGGTTTGAAGCCTTTCAGAATCAGCATCACTGGTGGAGCGGTACGTTTTCGGCTGCCGACTCCCGTGACCACGTGTGTTGTGGTCGTCCTCGTCACCGGAGCTAAACGAGTCATCGGATGCTTCCAGGAATCCTCCATAACTAGAGGTTCTGCTTCGTTGGCGACCGTACACTTCTCCGTTCCCAAAGTCGCTAAATCCCATAGGATTAGTATTTGCAGGCTGATCTGCATCGAACGACCCTCTGAAGCTACCGAACTCACCGACACTCGACCTTCGCCTGTTATCAGGACGATTCTTCGTTTCCGCGCCCTTTTCTGCATCTTCCATCTCGAAAGTGCTCATTTCGTCGTTACCCTCCACGACTTTACACGCGTCATAGACTGTGGCTAAACTCCCATGCGAAAGAAGTCTCTTTCGCCCGCCTTCCTCTTCCTCGGCGCCAATGGCACCGGAAGCATCAGTCTCTCGGTCGGATCCTTCATCTTTCGGTCTTTCAGGATAAAAATTATTGCTTCGGCTTCTAGCCCGTTCCGCCGCTTCGTATGCACCACCGCTAAGAGCAGAGTCCAGTCGACTTCTCTGCGGATACTGCCTTTCATACGGGTCCAATTGAAACTCATTATCCTTGTTTCCACCCATGTCATAGGAAGCTCGAGTATTGGGTTGTGCTTGTCTATTCCCTGGTGACGAGGGAACAAACATACCACTATGAACAGAGGAGTTGGACATCATGGAAGACGATGAAAGAAGTCGGGCGCGGGGAGCGTTCCAAAACTCTTGAGCACTTCCCGCCGAGAATCGGTTGTCAAAGCCATATCTAATTCCTGTGTTCTCCAGGTTTAGACCGCCACCTTGCTGCTCTTGGACGGCCTCTGGAGGAGGCGCCATGAGATTAGCCAAGGTGGCACTGCCACCGCTGGCATCACTCGCTCGGTGCTGTCGATCCGCCTGAGGATACTGTTCCATCCTAAGGAGCCTAACGCACTACTGGTTCAACACCAAAAGAGCGGGTACTTATGCTACGTTCAATTTTCTGCACAACGCAAGGAAAATATCCATGAACTAGACCAGGCGTCTTTTTCTTTCGCAAACCCGACGGTTAGGTGACCAAAACCCCTTCCTCACGCCCTCCACAAACTAAATACAAGACCAACAGGGCATTGGCAAGCATCAACCACTAGTCCACATCACTGTGATATGGATAAATACCCCGTTTTTAGACCTAACGACGAATAACAGCGCAAGCACATGGCTCTGAGACCCCCCTTTGACGGTCCCTGAGAAATACTTTTTGTACTTTCCTCGTTTTCCCTATTCGTCCGAACAACGCTGACAGCATTCCTAGACTCATGTGGTGGAAAAGTGCCTCAGGTTCTATAAGCTGAAAGGATGGGAAGGTTGCTACTTACCTTGATAGCCCTTGGGATCGCCTCTCACCTCTATGCGATGGACGAAGGAGGCAAGTCGGGATAATACAATAGAACAAACTTTCCTTTGTACGCAGTATTAACGACAATGGAGAGTCTCTGGTCCCTGTACGCTTATGCCAGTTCCTCCTGCTACTGCGTATGAAGCTACAGGGCTGCACCTTGGCTATCAAGTAGTACGGAACAGTGTGTACTAGAGAGGTTTGAAGCACGGAGTGCGGAAAACAAGCTTGGTTCATTTTGTAAAGTATGTGTAAAGTATGTGCGGAAAGTGCTCTTCAACCGATTTGGAATCGTTTGGAGAAATTTGAGCCTTTTGCAAGAATTCCACAAAATGGAGAGCACTGCGCAACTGATTTGGTGGATTGAAACCGTAGATTGCGTCATGAGGATTGAGTAACTATCTGGACACGCTCACAGAATCTGACTCCCCTCCGCGGTGTTGTATGTAACTACTGTATTCCGGTTTCTATGGATGGGCCCGGTCCGTCGACGGTACAACGTTTGTCCATGTGCAGAGTTCATCTCTACCTCGTTGGAAGAAGGGCAAGTAGTTTCACTTGGGAGATAATTTGCGCGGCTGCAGAGACACCTCGAGTGTTTGACCCTTTCCGTCTTTGGTAAGTGGTCGAAACACTTTGAGTCTCAAAGTATTGTTTTCCTCATGCACAGGCCCTATTGCGGCAAACAAATCGCCTTTGAAAATTGTCGGATTACCATTGACCGAAAATATTATATCACCAGGTTGGATGCCTGCCTCTTCGGCTGCGCTATCACGCACTACATCTTCCACCATTAGGCCTGAGTGTCTTTCTTTTGGGAACGGCGCAACATTCTTCTTGCTCCGCTCTCTCATTAATTCCCAGTCCAGACGATCACATGCTGTACAGCAGTTATGTGCATAGTTATGCATTCGATACTTAGAGCGCAACTAGCACCACTTACGAATCACTCGCAGGCCAACCCATGATCGAGTTAGCTGACCCTCTTTTCTCAGCTGTTGAATTATAGGCCATGCATCTTCCATGGATATTCCAAGGTAAACGTTACCGACCCCTTGTACTCCTTTCGAGGCACCTGTGCAGAAAGAAGTTGAAGATTCGCGACGTACTTGGGCCCAAACATCTATGCACTTACAAGCAACACCAACTACGTTCCCTTCTCTATCGACAACGGGCCCTCCACTATTGCCGGTGATGATGTCCGCATCGAACTGGAGAAACGAATAAGCCCCACTCAAAGGACGTACTGAGTTCAGCACGTGATCGTCTGCTCCGTAATATTTTGAAGTCAGTACTCCGCAACTGAAACTGATACGCCCCCCAAGAGGACAGCCCACCACAGTTACAGAGTCGCCGGGAGTAAGCTTCGTTGAGTCTCCTGTTATAAGCAGACCAACCATGTATCACCTAGCTAAACGACACCTTGCGGGTCATCGCACAGATGACACGTTTTACTTACCTATGCTCACCGTACTAAACTTTTCACCTTCGAACCGAGGCACTATTTTGATTAGCCCAATGTCACTGTTTGAGTCACTAGCAACCCTTTGACCAAAGTATACTCTTCCATCATCGAACATGAGCTTGATCTTTGTCCCTGGGCGGCTCTCAAATCCGTGCAACACGTGGTGGTTTGTGGCGACAAGTCCGTCTTGAGAAATGACGAAGCCGCTGCCAGAGGCAACATTCCTCGACCCATCTGGACGATGAAAACCGACATTCTTATTGAATACAGCATTAAATTAGCATTTTGCTTACCTTGCATACTGTGCTGGAATCCGACAACCTTGCAAACACAGGGTAAAAGTCTTTGATAGATTCCACTAGCAGACTTTGGATGCACCAGCTGACTTTTTCTGTCTTCCTGCTGCTCTGTGTTGACGAATGAACTGCCAGCAGCAAATGCTAGAGCCCCATATGCTATTCGTCTGGCGGTCCAACTCCGTGATGAGGAGTGATCGCTTCTGCGGTGGCCATAATACGCAGTTTGCGTCGATAATAGCCGTCTTGTGATGGCGCTCGAGCTTCTCCGGACGGTCTTCAGCATCACACGTTGCATCGCTCACTACGAAGCGGCACAAACTGGTGATTACTCACTGGAACTGCTTCAGGCCCATAGTTTAACTATACTTCTTCCGTGTGCAACCTCCTATACGAGGCTATAAAGCATGATAGAGGAGTTGTGAAGTTCATTGTATGCGGCAAGTTGAAGTTAGAGTCGGAGTGCGCGGAATCTCATAAAGAAATAACAAAAAGAAAATTGAAGGGACTGCTGGAGGGGAAGAGTCGGGAATTTTAGGGAAACTCTTTATTGGCTTATATAAGTGGTATTCGTAACTGAATTGATCAGTAGAATTAGTGACGTTATAGTGGTCATCAGTGTTACGTAGTAAATGCAGAATTAGTCGACCAGTGGTTGGATAGAAGGGAACGAAAAACTAGAGTTTCCGCTGGATCCTGAGATCCACTTTGTGGGCTCTTTTACACGCTATAACCATGGAAATACTGCCCCAGGACCACAGGGAGGAAGGCATGTCGCTAGGTTCAAGTGCTTGCCCTCCACAGGAAGAGCCTGAATTGTGGCCACAGCTGTATACGAGGCTTCCAGCGCCTTCGTCTCCTCTTGGGGAAGCCTCTCAAGAGGCTGTACACGATGAAACTATGGGGTTTTCACCTTCTTTCTACCACTATTTCGATCCCATTGACTCGACGCAAGAGTGTCCTTCTTGTCGGCAGAAACAACATGGAAAAAAGACTGGTGTAGAACCGACAACATTGGAAGGCGCTGACGTCAGTGGACCGCATTCCCATCGCCATCTCGATGACTGCACAGGATGCTGCTCCCACAGTCAATATCAAGTCTTTATGGGGCAGCAAAATGCACTCAGCCAACAGAAACGGGCCAAGGGTCCAGAATCTGATTTATCCTTCCGATCCAAGAGTGGGAATTCTGTGCCGTCTTTTTCTACTCTATCACTGCTGGCACAACACCATGAACTTGAAAAACCACAGAAGAAAGCAAATGAAGAAAGTAGGGAGGCGATGAAGAGAGGAAGAGCGCGTAGCCATTCGTTCAGATGTGCTGATCGCGGACAGTATAGCTGCTGTGCGGACCTTCATAGCCGCTGCGGGATTTGGAACCCTTGCTGCAACTGTTTGTTCAGCGCGTTTCCAGACATAATGATTATCCAGGAGATATTCTCTTTCCTGGACAAGGGATCCCTGCTTGCTGCTGCTCAGGTATGCCGACGATGGAATTTTCTAGCCAACTCTCCCAAGTTATGGAGACAGGTATGTCAAGACGTATATAGTGCTATTCCAAACGCTATTACACGTTTAAGTCGTCTGGTAGATACAGATAGTTATTTCTGATACTTCGGACACGGGAAAGAAAAGTAACTCCATGATCAATTTGTTGGCGAAGCGTTCTCCTTCGATTAATTCTCTGTCGCTGAGGGCTCCGAAATTTGAGCCAACGACTCGTGATTGTACGTTTTGATTTGGCAATGTAGTGTGAACACGTCGTTGGGAACCCTTGGTTATTATTTAACCATGCTTCTGTTGCAGTGGATCTGGGCTCCCTTTACCTCACAAATTTAGTAAAAGTTGATCTAAGTGGAATGAAGAGGATCTCGGGAGACCTGGTGTACAGCTTGCTTAGATACACGAGGAAGCTAGAGGTTCTATGCTTGGATGGAGTCGCTAAGATGGATGATACCAGTCTGCAAAACCTTATAAGACACAACACACAGCTCCGAGATTTGAATATTGCGCGGTGTCGGCTTATTTCGGATGACACTCTTCGCTTTTGTGCGGAGGAAGACGTTAAGCTAAACCACCTCAATGTGACGAGTTGCACTGGAGTTTCCATTGCGTCTGTTGCCGAATATTTGGAGAAATCAAAGCACTCGCTTGTTAGTTTAAGAATTGCTGGAATCAAATGGCTTCAGGATCAACACTCAGTGGATCGGCTCATGCGCTCGATCGCCTTCCATTGCCCACACTTACATGAGCTGGATATTTCTTCTAGGGATACAATGTTGGGGAATCGGCTTGTTAGTGATACACATTTGGGATGGATGACGAATGGATCTTTGTCCAACTTACAAGTGTTGCGCACGCGGGGCTTACGGGGAATATCTGCTCCAGGTTTCTGCGACTTCGTGCGGGTTGTGGGTCCTCAGTTGAGGGTTTTGGATCTTGGATACTGTAGAACAGTTGACGACACGGTCATACGGACGATAGCCGACTCTTGCCCTCGGTTGGAAAACCTAAATCTATGCAATATAAAGACTATAACAGATCAGGGGGGAGCGCACTTGCGTGGTATGTCGGCTCTGAAAATACTCAATGTGGAGGGTTGTTCTGGTATGAGTGCTGCAATTTCACTTGGGCAGTAGGTTTATTTATAACTAATGTCTGCTTGGTCGTATTTATTGCAAAGAATGCAACGGTTACAATGTACAAGCGTTTACGATAAGTTATTTCTTGTTTAGGTTTAATATCAATGGATATTCAAAGGAATGTTCTACATCGCTGCTGTACCACGGAGGAAATTAGTCGGTTTGGTCATGTTGTAGAGACGCCATCCGACCACCTGCCAACAGAAAAAAAAAAAAGAACAGCCTGTCGCTTACACTCTTCGAAAACACATAAGAACACGATCTGACATACATCGCTAGAGTAGCTGTACGATTGGCGATCAAAGCCGGGATCATTGACCAAAAGTGCGTCGGTATTGCTGGCATTGTAGCCGATAACGAGTACAAAGTGCGCACCTTTCATTACATTGGCGATTACAGGCCGCCCTGCCATAAGAGCAACAGGAGAGCGAGCGAGAGAGTAATAAGATAAGTCCAGAAACGGCGCACCGTTGATTCTCTCGTACCATTCTTAAGCATTTCCTGTATCTTCTCCAATGGAATATCATTGTGCGGGTGCATGGCATCGGATGGCCAAGAAATGTGTTTAGGATTAATACCAGAGACTCTGCTCTCGATAAGGTCGTTCCCTTGGGTATATCTGCACGTTTCACATGAATTACTTGTTCCGACAATACAAAAGCAGTCCAGAGTTGTGTCTTACCCGTTGTTATTTCGGAGCCATTTGTTCAAAGTACCTGGATTGGAGACGTCTCCATTGATCTGTAAGTCTTTCCCCCCAATGGCCATACTGGTGCTGCTCATCAAACACCCCACCTGGCAGATGGTCTCCGTAACCTGAGAGACTCAAAACACTCGGGATAACAAGTTCCAAGGCCCAATACCTTCAGTCTAAACATTCGACGTACCATTAAATCTTGTCCCCATCTCTTATCGCATTGCTTGTATAAAGGGTATTGGAATGGTACTACAGCATCTGGTTGCGCTTGCAGAATGGGTTCCGAGTTCGTGTTAATCTTGTAGACAATCATGTCGGAAATGTTGGCGTAGGGGTATTTCTGCGTCATCAATACATACACCAAACGATTTCATTCCATGTGTTTCCAATAATAACTAGCGAGGAGAGAAGACTTCTTACGGTGCTGTTGTAAAACGGATCATTGACGTAGAATGCTTCATTCGCGCTGTCGTATCCCGTGAGCAATACAAAGTGTCCATTATGGTGAACATGCGCTGCATCCATCCCAAACCAAACAGGAGTAGAAACAGTAGCTTTCCGTCCAGAAAAACTTAAAACGTACCAATAAACACTTTCTTTTGATTTTTCAAGTCTTCCGCTACCGATACAGGAGAACTCGGTTTCGGGTTTTCTCCAATCAAGGTAAGTTTGGACGTCAATCGTTCGACGGCATTCAGTACGAGATTGTCGCAATCTCCCGCTAAGCACCTGTAGCCGTCATTGTCAATGAGCCATTGGTTCAACGTCCCCGGGGTGGAAGCGGCGCCGCCGCCCATCTCGACTCCGAGGCCATACAGAGCCATTGAGAGCGAACTCATTGCGCATCCTTCTTGACAAATTGTAGCTCGATGGCCCTGACCATTAGGAATCCCCATCAACTGGGATCCCCATTGGGAATCACATTGTTTGTACAGGGGGTAATCGACAGCGATAGAGGCAGCGCAGCTTCCTGCCAGAGCCCCTATGCACAGACAAAGCAGGGTGATCCACGTCATTTTTTGTTTTGGGGATTGTGTGAGTGATACACACAGGGTGGGCAATGAGGACCAGAGTTGCGTGTGCAAACAATGCAACGCAGAAGCTAGGGACTACAGACACCTTGCAGTCTACCAGCGTTGTCTCGGTTCAACCGTGGGGGCACGTTGATAGAATTGATGGTACCATTGGAAGTTCAATTGGAACAAAAGCGACCCAATTCGTGTATTACTTATTAACAGTGGAATCACAGAACGAGATCCTCTTCCTTTAAGCCAATGAGACGAGTTATACTACAGTACAACCACTACTCTTCAGTGCTTCGGCATTTTGGACGGTCCTGAATCGAAGTGATGGCTGTTGTTTTGGGAAGGATAATGAAGATCCCCACTCCTCTCGTTGTGGGCACCATTTTCACCACTAAAATCATTTTCTCGTGAACGCTTTGTGCTGGAGCTCTTCAGTGGAATACTCAAGCTAGGTTGAGGCATGGTTGCTACGGTCGCCGCAGTTCCGAAGGACTGACGGCCTTGAGTGCCAAGACCGACGATGCCAGTGCTTGCGACAGGAGCTCCACTGAACGAAGGCGCAAAGGACTGCGCCCCACTCATTGCGGCAGACGAGCCTACGTGAATAGGTTCATTTACCTGCGAAAATGAAGGAGGCGACGTCTTCCAACCGAACGAACTCTGTATTCCTTCGTAGGGGGAGTTAATGTCTAGAGGTGACACCGGAGCGTCATTCAGCTTTAGCGGGACTGGTCTAGTAACGTTGGTGAATGCCGCTGTAGTGTTTCCAGTGCGAACGGGTATCGCGGGGCCACCTACGGCATTAACAGCGTTGGCGTTGGTCGTAACCCCTGCACGGCTAGGGTCTGGTGTGACAATCTGTGATGATACGCGAGTGCCACTTTGGCCTCCATGGGTTACAGTGCCGTTGGCAGCAGCAGCTCGTTTCCTGTGTACCTCCTTTCGAATGAACTCATGTAAGTACACATACGCTTTCAACTTAAGTTCTTTTTCATTCGTATATCCTTGCCCAGCGAGTTGACTGCGTAGATGCTTTAACCTTTCTTCTTGTTTCCTGGCTTCGTGTTCGGGAAGCTTTTTTATGTAACGCCGTACTTCTTCAGCCTTCCTAATGTCCCGCGGAGAAGCGACTTTGGAGCTCCGTCGCGTCAACGGATGAGGCTGAGGGCCGTTCTGAGGCTGTACACCTGGTGTTAAACCTTTGCCTTTTCCACCTGATGAACTGGGTACACCAGCCTTTCCGGCTCTGTCGGGCTGTACCGCCGGTGGTTGATCCTGGCTGGACACCATCTCGTCTTGCTGACTAGCATTCTCATCCTCGGCATCATCATCTTCATCATCCTCTTCATCTCCTTCGTGTGGCAAGCGAGAAAAGCGACGATCAATGCGAGGAACAGCGAGGGTGGTAACAGCCCGACGGTTCCTATCATCTCGCTCTTGTGTGATGTGCCTTCGCTCTTCGTCACAAAAGGGGAGACTGCAGGAAGCTGTCCTGTGGGCACGCCTTCGCGCATGTATACGCACAGCCTGTCTGTACCGAGAGCAGTCTACACACTTTGCTACATGGTCCTCATTTGAGCGATAATACTTGACATGTGCCAAAAGTTGGGAACCATCAGTCTGGGAATCAGCAATGCCTTCAGCAGCCTTCTCTAGCTCTTCCATAAATGCGTCTCTTCGTCGCTCAGCTACGTCTGATCGCAAAGACGACAAGCTCCGCCGCTTATCATGGGGCGAAACCACTAGCAACGTGTCTCGACCATAGTTCAAATGGCTTAGGCTTCCATTAACGTTGTATTCCTGCAGTCTATGAGGATGCTGCGCTTTATCCTTGCAAACGTTACAATAGTCAACATCCTCACAGATATTGCAGGTAAATCTGCTCCCGGTATGAATAAGACCTTGACACAGATTGCAAAGGTGCACGAAAGCTGGAGCATCCGGGTTGTGCAAATGATGCAGGATCATCATAGAGCTATACTTTGCGCGCCGTAATTGATCAAACTGAAAATTATTATTTCGACACAAATCCAGAAATAACTGTCTCGTTGCAAAAATATCATTATTGACAGCCTTGTCAGCATCCAGGATAATGGAGTGCTGCTTCAAATGCACTGGGTTTGCTTCGCTGTGTTCCTGATCGTTGGACGCTCCAGCAGCTACCTGTACCGAACTATCATCACCTTCTTTCTTGACCTGGTCAGACTTCTTCCTTGCTTCACCTAGAATTCGTTCATCATGGGGGTTCGTGCTATAGGGGACGTACACAAAGTGGGACCTTTGAAATTCTTGTGCGACGGGGTGCTTTCCGAGTGCTGCGATCAATTGTTCATCACTGAGGTTCCACGCTTCTTTAGACAGGCAGCAAATATGTTGTTGACGAGACGCTAAGGATTTCAGAAATTCTTCCTTGCGATTCTGACGTTTATGCTTCCCTTTACTGTTCTTCGGACCATTTCTTTGGGAGTCACTAAAGGGAGGTGAAGTCGTTCCGCGAATCGATCCATCGGGGCCGTAGAGAGGGTGTTTTCCGGCAGCTAGTCCCGCCTCACCAACCGCTTTTGTTGGAGCTCCAATATATTTATAGTACCCCTGGTCAACAGGAATGTAGTGCTTGAATACCTGACAAGACGGACGCAACTTAACGATGATGAAACTTCGCGATAAATATGCGCTCGTCTGAGTTAGTTGCTGCACCACTTTGTCGCGAACTTGGTCTTCCGGTAGCATATCCCCATTACCTCCCACTGGTTTGACTTCACCCTTGGTGCGTTTTCGGTTTTTCCCTTTATACGTACTGTTACTACCTGCTCCAGACTTTTTCGGAACTTTGGTGTGGGGTTTTTCAACTCCGGGAGGGGGCGTTTTCCCTGCATTCTCAGTGGGTGGAGGCGGTGGTGGAGGGGGAGGCTTGCCGCCAACTTGACCACCGGAATCAGAAGTCTCCCCATTCTGCTGCTGCCCCTCAGGCTGAGTCGGGTGCGGATCGGCATCATCTTCCTCTAGGAAATCTAAATCTGAGTCACTATCGCTGCCCGTTGGATTAACACCATTCGTATGATTGTAAGACTCACACTCTTTCCCATTATCCGTATGGTCACCATCTGAATTTTGAGTTTGTAAAGGAGGTTGAGATACAGTCGATGAAACCAATTCTCCACTTTGATTGGGGACGGAACCAGCATTCCCACCCTTAGGGCTCCTGGTGTTCATTTGGAGGTCAGGTCCCGGACCAGGTTGTGCCTTGTTCGTATATTCCTTACATTCGTCTTCCACAATCCGAGGCCAATAGTCGCCTTCAAAGTAGGGTACTTGAGTAATATCTCGGTCGTATCCACCCTCAGTTCCATAGCACGATGGCCAATAATCGTCGGGTAACCAGGTCAATCTTTCGACAATACCTTGAGACTGCGCTTTTTCTAGCATCGCGAGATACCAGTTTTGCAGCAAAACATCTTTGGGGGTCCTATGTTCTAATGGGTGGCAGTAGATGATGTAGTCATCGCCTTCTTTTGGAGGACATGCCCACAGAACTAATTGGTTAAATCCACGCTCTCGCAATTGCTTCAGATAACTGATCAACAATTCATGATAGACTCGAGTGCGAACTTCTGGAGGTTGAAAATATTTGACCGAATCGAGGTACGAGAGATATGCGCTTCCCCTATTCGGTAAGGGGGAGTCATTTCCGTATTCCTGCACATACATACCAAACAAAAGCGTGTCGACCCCCTCGATCTTCTGCCACACAGTGTAAGCTTTCAGTTGGTGCGAAAATTCTTCCGGGTAGTTTCTTCCGCCTTCTTCAGCAGTTCCACAATATCGGTGGTACATCACTGTCCCGACCCTATTGTTCTTATGCGTGTTTGCCACCAGTCTGACGGTTAGCTCAGGAACTGACGGCAGCGGTGGGCCCAGTCGTCCGTCGGCGAGTTCTTTTCTATAGTCGGCGGCAGAATTTTTTACCCTCATTTCCATTGCTTTATCCGTGTCATAATTCGGTAGCTCCCCCGCCATAGGGACACTGGAGTCATCAGGTTGTTTTCTATGGGCACGTATGTAGAAAGTGGTGCAGTGGGGACAGGCATATTTAAAGTCATATCGTGACACGCTTGCAGCTGCTGCCCGTTTACCATTGAACAAAGCACAACACATATGCTGCCAACGCTCACAAACATCACACTCAACCCAAGGTTCTAGTACGCTAGCACTGTTTTTCCTTCTCTGAAAGGAGTTATACTCAATTTTCACATCTCCAATCTTGATTGGGTCTCCGAATTCCTTCTTCTTGAAACAAGTGCGACAGACGTGCCACTTTTGTTGACTATCCGTATGATAATATTGGTTTTCTCGAATTTTCCGCTCGCAGAGGTTGCAAAAAAGCTGGGGAGGTTGATACTCAAGGTCACCACCATAACAAAGGGTGCAACAGTCATTCCGCAAAGACGTTCTTTGCTGCTTCCTTTCTTCGGGGGCGATTCTTTTCTCACACTCCTCACGGAAATAAAAATCCATGTTTACAGCGGCCATGTATACGGGATGTCCTTCACCATTGTAAGTCATTGCGTTATCCCAGATCCGCTTGATGTCGTTTCTGAGCTGTTTAAATGACTTGTAGTAGCCACTTTCTGTTCGTTTCTTTATAGTACCCAGGTCGATTGGATGAGGAATCTTTTCGTAGTAATCTGGACACTCATGCTTAATTGGATCCACCGGGGCTTGGAAACTACCACTGTCCTGTTTTTGCATTAATTCATTTACGACGTCCCTCCCCACTTTGTTAATCTTCTTCGGAGATATATGAGGTGAGAACTTCTCCGTAAGGCTTGTAATGTGAGCCTGTAAAGTGCTCCAGCTAAATTGATGACAAAGGCAGTAGAAGGGATCGAAAGGATTTATCCCCTCGCTTTTCATTTCGTCTATCTTTTTCACTAAGCCTCCTGCATTGAGTCCTCCACGACCTTGATTTGCTAACATCGACATCTTGGTATCATTCTCCACTCGATAATCACCATAGTTGCCAGTCTGAGTTGACGATCTTCGAACGCTCTCCAGGAATTGTCCCTTGGATACAGGCACTTCCACAGAGGACGGTGTCTCCTTATAATTTGTTGTCATTGACGACTTGAGGTTGGCAGGTACTGCCCCGTGGGTATGGTTACTCCCGGTGTAGTGAGGGCGAACATCACTCCCCGAAACGAAGGAAGAAGTCACAGACGACGCATGGAACTCGGTGGCAGACGTCGTACCACTGTTCATGCTCCTTGAAGCCCAGTCGACGGCAGTATTAGTAGCGCGGGTAGGTTCATTGGCCGCTGTCGGAGTACCGACGGAGACGGCCACCTGCTTCAGATAGTGCTCTCGATCCTTACCGACCTTTGTGATCACATCAAGGAACAATTTCGTGAACTTGCACGGAAATCGCAAACTCATATTCTTGTATGCCTCAGCCATCAGGTGCACCAGTAGGTTATGGGGACCACTCCTCCCTAGCGCTTTGTATGCCTCTTGTATTTCATTTCGGAGGTCTGGATACTGCTTCACCGCCCAACGAGGGAAGTTTGATAAATCTTTAGAGAAAGTGTCTCTCTTCATACAGTACAAAAACGAAGCGCTGATAGCATGGTAGCGGATTCGACGCCACTTCTGGTCTTCAGATGGCAACTGTTGAAGCTCTAGCATCTCTTTGATTGCAGGTAAGATGTCCGTTCGTTGACTCGTAGGGCCGTTCGTCCTACCAGATTGCTCAGGAGCCATCTGATGTGACGTCATAGCCATTGTATCGTTTGTCTTGGCCAGATTTCGTGTAGTGTTGCTATTAAACGCAGGTGCTGTTGTTGGGGCGGGAGTCGTCGCCGCGGTAGTGCTCCCCGTAGTGCTGCTTTTGCCACCCTGAAGATTCTGGAATACTCGTAGCAAGACATTGTGGTCAACCCCAAGGTTATCGCCACTTTTTGGAGACGTAGTTTTAGAAGTTCGGGGAGTTTCTTGTTTTGGAGTTGCTGTCTGTGACGGCACCGAAACAGGAGTTTCAGGAGCCATTTCCGCAAACTTCTTCACTCGAGGATCCCACTTTAACCCTTCTTGTAATAGTTTATTCTGAACACCACCATCATCCGACAGTAAATAACCCTGTAAAACTAACAAACTGAGCTATACGTGGCATGGTTACTTACGAGCAGATCCTTGTAACAGCGTTCACATGCGTTCTTCAATTGCTCATCCGACACTTGAATGGTGGATCCTATGTTGTAGCGACGCAGTATATGATCAGTGAAATAGGTAGCTAGTTCTTCCTGGTTCCATAGCCGCATTGAACGGATAGTGGTTTTCGGTATGAGATCGTCGAGTATGCGCTTTTTCAGGTAAGGCTTGAAATCAGGTGCCGGCATTGGTGCACCATTTGGCGCCGGATTCGTCAAGCCAGGCATGGAAGCATTAGTCTGACGCCTGGGAGTTTGCGATTCATTCGAGGGATAACTCATAAACGCAGAGCTAGTAGTCGAGTTGTTGCGCTGAGCCGGCGCGATGGGCCGAAAATTACCACTCATGGTGCTATCATACGTGCGTCTCTACCACCAATGCGCTCTCGATTGGTTTAGGAATCCCGGCAAGCCAAATACACGAGACTATTTACCCATCTCAAAACGATACTTGCGTACTTGATCACAACCGAAAACCCAGCCTGCAATCACAAAACAGGAGAGAACGTCACTCAGGATCAACAACTCGACTTCCCGATTCGATTTGGCCTCTCAGTACGACCTCTTCCTGGAATTCAGTTTCAAGATTCAGAGGCCCCGACTTCCTCAACTTAGAAATCAGACGAAAACCTACCACCCTAGCGATTCAGAGCGAAAAATTAAGCTAAGCCTACCGAAATACCGACGTGCCAAAAGTCGAGCTCGTATGGAGGGGAGGATACCTTAGCTTCAATTCGTCGGGGCTCATGCTCCCCTTCACAGTCCCCTCAGGAAAAACTACAAAAAAAGTAGACAGTCTCACCCTGGCGCAGAGAGCAAACGCCCGAAGGGAATTTTCACGGGAGGCAGAGAGGTACATTAGGCCATGAATTCCCAGAAATTTTGACACGAGGGGACAATGCATTGAATGAACCCCATACTGACCCAAAATCGCGGGCCAAAAGCGGTCAGAATGCCTTGTAATAGAGGGACGAAGTTGCTTACCTCGGTAGGGGAAAAGAGAAACCTGGGGCTTGTAAAGGGGCCAGACAGCTCCAAATAAAAACACAATTATGCCTAGTGGACCACCAGAACTACCGCCCAGACGAAACTTTAAACAATTGTCTATCCAACGAACGTCTATAGCCATAGAATGGACAAGCCTAACCTCATGAAACCATGCATTAAAGTAGAGGGCTTTTTCTTGGCAGGGACCCCGGCAAAAGACAGCTCTTCCCGGCCCGGCCAGCCAGGCTGAAGCCGAAGGAATGGAATTGTACTTGGTGACAAGTGGGCAGTTCCCTGTTTGGTGAATGATGACCGAGTTTTGCGGTGTATGAGGATAGTGTACAAACATGAGAGACATTTTGCTGATCATGGTCAGCGGTAACTGGACGATTGTGAGGCATGTACCACGATTTGGTCCACGAAACGGCGTCCCGAGGAATGCGGCATTATACTGGTAGGACTGGAAGTACCCATGAGAGCTAGGCCGATAATGGTACTTCGCATGGTTTTATCATGTTCAGTGGGAAGAAAAGGCGATGGGACCATGCAAAAGGACGTGTTGACCTCGCACGTGCATACCAGTAGGACCGATACGTGCATCATGTGCGGTGTGGTCAGGTTGTCGCAAAGCCTGTTGTTGCATAGCCGTATCTCGCGCACTATTCTTCTACTGTAGCCGGGTTGCTTCTACAAGAAATCCAAGGAGAAATACAAGATGTTCAGTGTTGCATTGATCATGTCGGGGTCATCTCCAACCCAACGGAAAGTTCTTGCAGCACTGCACGGCCTCACTGCTGCAGCCGTTACATGTACCGTATGTGGCAGCTTGCAAAGTAGGGAAAAAAGTTTCATAGACTTCTTTAAGAATTGGAGGAGTCAAAATTTGTGCAAAACGGTGCTTTGTGCGACGAACCCCTGGAAGTTACACAACGCGGATTCCATCTGTTGTCGCTTCAACATCGCCGTTACTAAATCAAAATTTCCCGATTACTGGCAGTATTATTTTCGCTAGAGGAGGATACTGCTTCAGTCTCGGAGGACATAAAGCTATGGTTGCTAATGAGAACAGTGAGCAGAATGGATGCATTGACCCACAGCTGTCCTCATTGACCGCCGCAACAGATCACCCCCAAACTAGGTCGGCCGCACCCGCTATTTACAAGTATACAATGCTGTATATCACGGATTTCGTAACGCTTCAAGGACCTCAACGTCCTGCGTGCTTTGGCTCACGCCTCCGTTAGTGCAGACACCCTCAGCCACAAGCTTTGTTATTTTTGCTCCATTTGTTTGGCTGCTTGCTCCCAGCTCTGCGAGAGGGCGTCGCTCATATTAGGCTTTTTGATTCCAGTCATGCTTGATATTGTTTGTTTGAATGCCATGGAGCACATGGCAAAGAAAAACATCTGCGTCGAAATTAAAAGCCAGTCCCATATGAGGGAATCAAACACCAAACTGTCTGATTCCTGTCCTGCCCTACTTACATAGGAGCACTCATAGTAGTCTTCCCCCTCTAGGCCCCGATGACTTAAACCCTGAATAAACGAAATGGGTTGAAAGGGTAACCTCGCCACCGGCACTCCATAAAGACTGCGTACGAAGATGGACAACACGGGGGTTCCAAGGGAGGGAGCGAGCGAGCTTCCTGTCGACGTACTAGTTAGACATGAGCCGATACGAGGCTATAAAGAGCACGGGTGTAATGATCTGTATCTTCATCATCTGCCGCGTCAACTGCTGTCCGAAGGAGGCGCTGTCCTTCTCTAATTGCTCGATACGGCGCTCATGGTTTTTCTTTTTCCCGGCCGAGGGGATTTTCTGTTTCGCCTCTTCCACTGCACACGTATACACAGGTGTTGTTGCGTATCAACAACAGGGGCTCAGCTTTCCTTACATTGTGCTTTGGTCTTATCTAACTTGCGCTGAAGCTCTTGGAAATGTTCATGGCGGTAGACCAGGTACCAACTCAGAAATTCACTCAATAACGTGGTGGTAATGGACACCACCATGATCAATGTCATTTCCAGGAGGCCCATTTTTATTCACCTAAATCTAACAATCACTCAGCCATGGGAGTGTGTCTATCGAAGAAACCACAGCGAGATAACACTCACAGCAACCCATTGGCAGGAGGAAATGTAAAGGGGTCGAGCCCTCTCTACCAGGATACCACTCCTCCCTACTACCAGAGCTATGACGCGACGCCGGATGTGGGGTTATTGAAGAAGGAACTGCTATATGCTTGCTCGGAAGGCAACGTGAAGTCTGCGAAAGATGTCCTTCATACAAGATTGTTCGACGTCAATACACCGTTGAATGCGGTACGTAACTTGCTTCGTCCACACGTTGCCGCCAAGGAGAATGAAGTGATTCGTGTCTTGCAGAAAGGTACAACTGCATTGCATGCAGCGGCTGCCGCTGGTCAAATGCAAATTACCATATTGGTGTTTCGAAAGTGGGGAGCTGATCCCGATGCTCGCACTCGTGTAAGTCGATACTGCTCGAGAGCCTTCGTCCCGAATATGACGCTTTATTCCGCCTGGAAACACAGAATGGCGATACACCTCTCTTATTGGCCACCCGGTTTAACCATACTGCCATCGCCGAACTGATGATAACCCACGGAGCTGATTTTACGAAAGCCAATATAGTACGTCTGGCTTGCTTGTCTTCGCTGTTTCCTAGACGGTGTTGAACAATGGTGCAGCACGGAGAGACACCGTTGCATGTGGCTACCCGCAAACGCAACGCAAAACTCGTTAAGTTGATATTGGACACTGGGGGAAGTGATGTGATCAATCTGCCGAACAAGGTAAGGAGTAACTCAAGTTTTCCCGAGAATATCAGTAATGACTTTGAAAATGTCTGTGTTCTTTATCCAGAGAGGAGAGACACCCGTAGCCCTAGGAAAACGCTCGAAGGATAAGCCCATCGTCGAAATGTTTCGGCAGTTCCAGAATGTTTCTTGTACGACACAGGTCAAAAATCGAAAGAAGAAAACGAAATCTTCAAAGGAAAGAAACAGCTCGTCAATGCAAGCTGCGAGCGTAGGCGATATAGCAACTTTGAAGCAACTCCTTCGAGGCAAGAGCAAAGAACAAGTGGAACATCTCAAAAGCTCGAAACAATCGACATTATTACACATTGCGTCAGCTGCGGGGCATTTGAATATCGTTTCATTTCTACTGCATGACATTGGAGTCGCCCCCAATCTGCAGACGAGAGTACGGTAACCGGATTCCTTTTCGTAGTATCAATAGGTTTCGGACTTATAATGCTAATTGACTGCAGGGAGGGGAGACAGCTCTTCATATGGCTGTGAAATTCGATCACGGTGACATTGTAAAAGAGTTGGTTGCAAACTCTGCCAGCCTCACGTTGCAGGACAAGGTATGGGGGTTGCTCCCATCGTTGATTTCGAAGTTGATCGAGAAGAAGGAACTTGCTGGATGTGTGCAGAAGGACGGAAATACCCCATTACATTATGCCGTTCTTAAGGGAGATATCAACTTGGTATCTCCTCTAGCGACTGAGGAGGCGGTGCTGGTGAAGAACAAGGTAAGAGGCACTTGTACTTGAAATGTATCCAGAGAACAAATTCCTATGCACGTATGGGACAGAATGGATTTTCTGCATTAGATCTTGCTACTCAACGCAAATTGGTACCTATCCGTAGCAAACTGCGCAGTGTAAAAGGATGTCCAGAAGAACAAGATAATAAATCTGGTGAAAAGGAAAGTGTAGAGACCAATGAAACGAATGCAGTGTCACCGAAGCACATTCCGTCGGTGTTGAGTGCCGCGTCCTCTGGTCAACTAGAGCAACTCCAAACGTTGCTTTCGTCAGACAAGAATCCGCACGTCAACTGCATAAAAAATGCCAAAGGAACTACACCGTTTCATGCTGCTGTTTGTGGGGGCCATTCACAAGTTTGCATATATCTACTGGAAAAGTGTGGAGCGGACCCTAACCTGCAAACCCGAGTAAGCTACATCTGTTTCTTTGACGCTTCTATTACATGCACAAATACGACTGTCCATCTGCGCTCGACAGAAAGGAGAGACAGCACTGCATCTTGCGTGTCGTTTCCGTCGACAACAGCTGTTTGAGATTCTTAACGCCTTTGGGGCTGACCCCCTAGTGAAGGATTCGGTGAGTCAATTATGCGAATGTGGAGCTTTTCTCGCTGTATATCTCTTGATAGAGTATCTCTTCAGCGTGGTCAAACGGCGCTACATACAGCAGCCAAGGAAGGCAGTGCTGAAGACATAAGGGCATTGTGCACCTTATTCGACCCTCCTGTGGATAGCACTGACATGGTTGGTACTCACCAGTAACTTGCGACGGTTCTCAAATTGATGTATTGATACTGTCCTTCAGAATGGCGAGACTGCTTTGCACGCTGCTGTGAAGGCCGGAAATGCTGAAACAGCGAGATATTTAATGAAGTCTTGCGGCGCTAGCACTCAAATTTCGAGCGTTGTAAGTGGAGTTTTCAAGTACTCTGTGACGCACAGTTGTTGTACAAGTTTTATTCACCTTGCGGTTGACTGAGTCCAGTCGGGACAAACTCCTGTTAGCTTGGCAGAGGTCTCTAAGCACAGACCAATCCGCGTCTTATTTCGCTTTGCCTAAACTGGCGTCAGCGTAAGTGGGCCCGCACGAAATCGTCAGGGTATACCCTGGGTACATTTATACCAGCGGTATCGGGATTTTGATTCGCAACCCGGAGAAAGAGAAAACGTGGTTTAACTGGTTATTGTAAGAAGGAAACATCGGTCTATCAAGTGCGAAATTGAGAGACGAACTTTAGGCGAAATCTCAATTCCTCCGTACCCGTGGACCATGGTAGACTTGCATCTTTCAAACTATGTACCAAGCGGATCCCGCATATCCGAACAGTTTTATTCTCAAATGTTGTGGCCGGCATTACGCGGGCGGCAAGTCTAACTGACTGTGGTCGTGCTAATAATTGCACCCACTGTGCTTTGTATCTACTTACGAGGACGAGGAAGATGTGATGGTATCATGGCCCATTTATGATGGCTATTGAAATCATAACTCTCGAGGATAGTCTGATGCAAAAGCATACAGTCTCTCAATTGTGTCTAGCCTGTGTAGTAATGGAATTTGAACCAAAATAAGGCCATAAGCAGTCTATATAGACAAGATTCGTCATTTGAATATTCTTTTTGAAGACTCCGGCCTCATGCCGAATAAACCGGGCTTGATATATATATGCTTTCTGACTATCATGTAGTTAAGGGAACGATATAGCTCTCGCCTATTCAGAGCAGTATACCATAATCATCGAGTTAAATGACCTCAAGCTCTCAAAGTAACGAAAGGAATTCCGGAGGCATGCCACGTGGGGGCAGGGTGGTTGAAGCGTTCTGTCCGTCCGTGAGCGGTTGAGAGCAGGGAATTCCTTTCCATAAAGAACAATCCCTAAAGAAGAATTGGAATTGTTTTCAGTTCCTTTTGTCTCTTTTCTCCTTACTGCATCGCTTGTATCGCTCCATTGGAGCATATCAGGGAATAGAAGACGCAGACACAGCATGCCGAAACCCTCCTCCGCGTCCAAGACGCAAGACAACGGCGTGGGGAGCGATGAAATCGTCATTGAGGGAGACGCCAACAATGAGAATTCAGCATCCTCTACACAGCCAAATAGCTCCATTGAAGGCAGGAAAAATGGCTACAAGGGCAGCTTCAATAAGGATGTAATTGAGGCAGAGTACGTCATCATTGGGGCAGGCTTGTCGGGCCTCTCGGCAGCGTGGGAGATCTTGCGTTTACGAGGAATCAAACCTTCGCAAACGAAAGGAAAGCCCAGAAGAGCAAGTATTTCTGGAAATGTGCCTGGTGCACGTAAGACACAAACTACGAGGAACAGAAGAGGCAGTCTTACAGATGTGGGAGATCTGAAGCCTGTCGTCCCGACTGTTGTGGTCGTTGATGCAAACGACCGTATGGGGGGAAGGTTGTGCTCTGTTGCCACGGAAAATGGCCCTGCTGTTGATGGTATGTGTAGTATAATGGAGCTGTTTGTGTATGAATATTTCATCCTGAATGATTCCTGATACAGTTGGAGGCATGTGGGTTGGAGCCAAACATGAAGCCATCAAGCACTTCTTAACGGCAGAATTAGGACTCGAAAAGGAATTGCTTTCCCAAAGGCATGTGGGCAATAAAGTCTTCGACTATAAAGGAGAAAAGCATACATACGGAGGTAAGTCGAGAGGGATAATTGGTTCGAGGAAGGGGGAATACCACTTAACCTACAAATGGGTCAATTCGCAGGCTTATTGCCGTGGTCAGTTCCTTCCTTTTGCGGTCTTCTCCAAACTGTATACGCTCAAATGTGGCTACGTTGCTACCGAGCAAAAGCTTCCATCTGGAATCCATGGAGAGTCCACAAAAGCTTGAAGAAGGGAGGAGCCATGTCTGTAAGTATGGTAGATTGGTGGTTGATCTGCTTTCCACTCGTATTGTAGGTGCTCTGTCACAGATTTTGGAGTTTTTGAAAGCGAAACTTGCTCTTCCATGTGCAAGCAAGGATGAGGAAAACGGATCATTGCATTTTGTCCGTACCCTACTCAACATTATGACCCAAGTCACGTTTGGTGCTGATATGAAAGACGTGTCTGCGAGCCACTTTCTTGGATACAGCCGGGCTTCGGATCAGATTGAAAATATGGGTGACTTTGGTCCTGGTACCCTCCAAGAAAAATACTTAAGAAACGGAGCTGGCGAAATTTGCTCAAAAATGGCGGAACAACTTCGCCAGCATGGTGTGGTATTTAAGACACAGTCTCAAGTGACAGATATCATGCAGAACGTGGAGGACAACGAAGTGACGGTTACTGTTTCTCCATCAAATGCGGTATCCTCTGAACCGATTACAAGGTATTACCGTCCCGAGTCTGCAGACCCAGAAAAAGGTACAACCTCTTGCGAACTAGAGGAGACATATGCTGTGCGGACGGGAACCACCAGTTTCCATAAAGACTCTAAGTTTAAGCAAGTAAAGAGCAAACGCGTGATTCTTGCTATACCTCCAGCTTCCTACAAGCACATCCAGTTTTCCCCCGAGTTGCCAGCGGAAAAGGTAGCTTTGCTGAGCGCCGCGAAAATGGGAAACTTGACGAAGACTCTTTTCTGCTTCGACAGGATCAAAGGTAACGAGAAACCTTTTTGGGTAACAAGCCGATTTAGCGGGGAGGTCAATTCCGATTGCGCACCACTAGACGATGAACAGATTCAGGAAGTCCTCAAGGATGTTCCCGCAGGAGCCCAGAAGAATAGACTTGCGGCTGCTGCTGTGTATGCGTCAGAAGATATAGGGTGCTTCCCAGTGAGTACGTGTGTGGACGTGTCACAGGTATATTCTGCTGGAAGTGGAGCGAACAAGTATTCGGCAAGCACGGCGCGTCCAGACGGGGCTGCGTCGTCATCGAGCGCATCGGAGAAGTTCAGACTTCCTTGTATTGGGTGCTTTACCGGAGGCAGTGTGTAAGTAACCCTCGTTTGTGTCACTTCTTTGGACTTTACTGTCGATCCATTTACTACTGTGCAGAGCTGACAAATGGCAGAATGCTCCTGTTGAAAAGCGTAGAGACGCTGCTACTTTCCAACTGGTCCGCTGGTTCGGGCCGCAGGCGGCTTTTCCTAGAGAAGTCCTCGACTGTAATTGGAAGCAACATCCGATACTAAAAGGAGGTCCTGTGGCTTACTATGAATCCATTGACAGCAACAAGGATTCTGAGTCGGCAACAAAGGTTGTTCTGTCCGATCCTCATATGCTCGTTCATTTTGCGGGTACTGAGATGGCAGGCATCTCTCAGGGTTTTATGGATGGGGCTGTACGAGCGGGCATCCGCGCAGCACAGGAAGTGTCTCCCGAAGAGAACCTGCAACGTCTTCCTTCGCAGTACAACTTTTCGTTCTTTCCCGACGAGGACAATTTCATTTTATGGCCTGAGATCTGCACCTTTATTTCATGCTTCTTACTGGTGGCTGTTGTCGTACTCGTTGTAGTGTTTACTGCAGTGTAGTGTTAATTGAGGTATGACTCGTACTAATGTTAATGCATAATGTAGACTTAAGTCTTCTACAGGATAACTCTTTAGATTATCAAGTCGTAACTTCTCCCGCCCTGTTCCCTGACTTCTCCACAGGGGCGTCGATCGCCTTCAAGAACCCAATTGCTTTCTTTTTTAAATCGGAATCCGGGGGTGTTCGCTTTCGCCCTTTGCCTTTGTTGACAATCTGTTCTCTACTGTCTTTCTCGTCAGCAGCAGTATGTTGCTTTCCTTGGTCGTGTTCAAACTTCGCCGGGATAGCTGCAGTGGCATTGACAGAAGAATAGAAAGCGGACGAAATTGTGTTTTGCCGAAGCACTCGTAACAGAGCGCAAGTGTCTTTCGTACAGCCTTCCCAGGCAACGTACTCAGAAACGTTCGGAATCATATGCATCGGTGACGGGTTAAAGACTTTCGGAGTATGAATATGAATGTTCCAACATCTAGTTAAAAGCCATACGAAAAACTGTTCACGCAGGCTTTCCCGGAGTTCGTTGAACGAAATACGCGTTTCTGTTTCAATCAAATGCTCAAACGCTTTAATCGTTCCCTCGACAGCTACATCTCTGTAATGGAGTAAATGTGCAGGAAGGAGAGCTTCGTGCGTCAAGTCTGCATTGCTGTCATGCTTGTACGAAACCCCTCTTAATATCTTGGTCATTTTCTCCAGTACAGTTCTCATGATGCTGACGACGTTGAAATTACAGTCATCCCATCTCTCACAGCAGTACACCTTCGCATCTGCTTTCGTGTCTTCTCCGGGGATATACTTGCGTGTGAACTTGGTGTAAAATGAGTACGGCTTCAGGTCAAAAGCTTTCGACAACGTTCTCCACTTCCATTGTACGGCATCCTTGCTTTTGTTGAATTCGCTCTTCAAATTCGCCACTATGCTGCTCCAAGAGCAGAAATTCGCATCAACATTTTCTCCGCGAACGCGGTAAGCAAGGCTTGCAGGGACATCTACCACATGTCCCGAGGACCATAATCTTGCCTTGTACACAGTTACCTTGTTGCTCTTTCGTTCAACCGAGAGAACCTTTCCAATGAGCACAATTCCGGCGAATATGAACTGTACCCATTCACCTGACCAAAGCGTTTCTGTTGCTCCCGTGTCTCGTTCTTCGGGTATCAGCGGGGTTTCGAAAAGCTCGTTATAGTCGGGATCATACATGGGGTGAAATGCCTCAATTTGCTCTTCATTTGAGCTTTCGTCTCGGGCGAATTGAGTAATTGTAGATGTTCGTTTCTTGTTCAATTCCCGCACTGCCATATCAGAGTAGGGCAGTGAGTGAATTAATTGAGGGTCGGCACTCTGGGAACGCCACTCCACTTGAGCACCCTTGCTGCTCATGGATAGCCACAAGTCGTTGGCCCGATAGTGGCCTCCCATAGGCAACAATAACGGGATACCCGTATCGGGTTTCAGCCCACTTGGGTAGTTGGAATACTTCGTATGCTTCACCACCATGATTTCTTCGGGTGGTTCTCGAGGTGATCGTTTCCCCGTGGTACTCGGGCTAGTGTGGCGCCGATATGGATCATCTCTTGAACTGGAAGGCATGGCTAATCGGTAAACACTTCCCGGGGCCAAATCCGAAACGATTGCACTTGTATCCACCGGTTCATAATGTGTCGAAGACCGCAATGATGAACTCTGTGGCATTTGGTAACCCAAAGTACCGTCACGTTCTCCTGCCGCTCCTCTGCTCGGGAAAGCGGCACTGGGAGCAGCAGTCGTATCGTCTTTGAAGGCTGAACTTCCTCCGGCAGCTGCTTCCCCAGTCACTGGAGGATACTGTTTCTCCTCTGTAGCCGCTGCGGGAGGTGATAGCGCCCGTCTGACTTCAGAGGAAGAAGAAGGGGTGTCCTTCTTCTTCCTTCGCTTGGTTTTGGCGTCATTATCCTCGTATAAGACAGAAGATGCTGTACTTCCTCCATCCCCGGGTTCAAACTTTTTGAAAGGGTTATTCGGTGCCGTATCGCCCCCTCCCCGGGAGACGACACTACTATAATACCCGGGAGGTGGAGTACTGCTTTTGCGCCTCCGACTCGAATGCTCGACGCATCTGTCGGCGTGTATATAGACGTCTGTATCGCTGACATGGGCCGGGAACTTCTTGCCACACATGGGACAGACACGGATACTACTACTGTCATCCTCTTGATTATTATCTTTGGTCTTCATTCTCAAAGGTAGGTATGTATAGACTAGAGAATCAAGCAAGTCATGGCCTCATTTATTTCATGAATGGTAATGGACAGTCAGTCAACACAGACGACAGAGCGCTTTGTAGACCAAACATGGCACCATGTTTGGGTTCACACAACGGCATTAATGGCCCAAATGATGGGAAGATAATGCACCCGAACGGTATGTATTTTTGTATGGCTCTGCTATGGCATGCATTGATGCGTAATAAAGGAGACAGGTCCCAAAAAGGCTCTGTTTTGGGACCTGCTGCTTTTCAAACAATCCTCATAGCACATTTAAGCGTCATATAATAAGGTTTCCCGTCCTATCATGATCATTGGTGGTTTATTCGCTTGCGATGTATATACGTATAGGTGTTACACTGTTACTAACAATCAATCCCGTTGAATGAACTACAATCATCTGTCTAGTAGTGTCTACACGCAACGGGGCGTTCAATAGGGACTTTCAGTCTGTGTATTGTTACTCATTGGGTTTATTAGTAAAGGGGGGTATCGTGGTAGTAGTAGTAGTAGGGGTGCGATGCAATGCTAGAGCGCTTTGTAGCGCCCCTGCTAACCCGTCTTCTGGGCGACTACGTCAAGGATGACTGCTTCAGTCCCGAGAAGGTTCAAGTGGGTGTATGGAGTGGATATGTGGTGTTGAATAATCTAGAACTCAAGGAGGAGGTGCTTGATGAGCTGCAATTGCCGTTCGGCCTGGTTCGAGGATACATTGGACGAATTGAACTCCAAATTCCTTGGGGGAACCCAGGAAGTAAACCGACTGTCATCAAGGTTGATCAAGTATATTTGTTGGCCGAGACAAAATACGAATGGGTCGGTCAAAGAGCCACAAAAAGGCAGGAAAAACTTCTGGAAGCGAAATTGGAACAAGTCAAACGGCGCATGAAAGCAGCTATACGACGAGGAACACGCAATTCCCAACAGAACGACCACGACTCGGGTGATGAGGAGGAAGAGGTGGACGACGACGATGATGACGGTGACAATGGGAGGAACGGGACGGCAGCTACACCGGGATTTGTGGAGCGCTTACTGACGAAAGTCGTCGACAACATTCAAGTGCACCTGCGAGGCCTTCACATACGCATTGAAGATCGAGTTACTCTTCCTAACAAACCGTTTGCGATGGGACTCTGCTTGGAATCGCTGCATGTGCAGACGACGGATGCTAACTTTCAGCCAAGTTTTGTCGACGCAACGTCGGAAACTCTTCATACGAACTTGGTTTACAAACTGGCGCATTTGAACCACCTCGCTCTTTACTGGAATCCCCACTTGGTGGTGGCAAGCGCTGAAGGCCCAATTCCTGCAATGACGTCAGATATCTCTACTATCAATTGTGTGCAAGTAACAGGATCATCGAAAGCAGAAAGAAGTAGTGATGCCACAGAGATGTACCCTGATTTCCTCGATGCATGGGCAAGTGGACAAGGGGGCTCATCGGGCGTACCGGCATGCAAAATTCAAGGAGCTTCCACCGCGGTTACGGACAATGGAGCTTCGTCGTCCATGGTTGAGAGCGTTCCGACATGGATGCTACTGCGTCAGCGAGAAGCCGTATTAGCGTCACGTCGGACTGCATCGGCGCATGCATCTTTTAAGGAACACCACGAAAAGAGCACACCTTCGGCAGGTGGACCTAGCTGGATGAATAGTGCTAGCAATCGTGCGGGTCAGTCCGCTAAGCACCATACAGGTGTGCACTCAAAAGAAGAGAGCGAGGACACGGCCACGCAATCCTCATTGTCCTCATGGAGGTACGCACAAGGCGCAGACCCTTTCGGTTACGGACTTGGTGGGTTGCAAGTTTCCTCGAAAGCGGAAACGGCAGCCGCATCTTCTCAAGCCAGAGGAACAGAAGAGCAGTATTCCGCCCTTGAGGATGAGGATCAGGAATCTAGTACGTCAACCGAAGATGATGAAACATTTGGAGGGATGGTAGATTTTTCGACGTGCCACTTAGAACTCTTTGCTTCACTCTTTCAACTGATGATTCCAACCAGGGCAAATGTTACTCAACATGATCGCTCTTCATCTGCTCGGGGACAATATAAGCAGCACTTCATTCTCGATCCTGTGGATGCACAACTGCGATTGTGCATAAACAAAGATCAGAGAGATATACACAAGCCTCAGCACAACGTTGAACTAATGGTGGGGAGTATCTCCAGTACTATCGGAAGGGATCAGCTCCAACAAATGGTTCAAATTGGGACTTCGGTAGCGACCATTCAGCTGCGGGAGTCTTACCTTGATTTTAGGCCCTTGTGGCCTTTACAGACGGGACCAGTCGCCCTACTTGGTGAAGAGGAGAGATTCGCACGCAGAGTGCTGTGTCGCCGATGGTGGCTTTACGCGTTTCGGGCATGCCAAGTTCGTTTGCGTGAGGGATCTCCCTGGTTCCATTCGTCATCGCAAGCGCGGCGGCGATTGGCCACTCGTTGTTATATGTATTTGTATAAAAGAGCTCTTATTTCTTCATTTACCAGTGAAAACCAGCCTAAAGGAGGTGATCGCTCCTCTGGGGACGTTCGATCGAACTCTAATAGCATAAAGCGGGAAGATCGTCTAGATGAATCGCTGCCGGAAGCAGAGGTCATATCGGAACGCCCCTCAGACTCTGAGTCGGATAGGTACTCTTGGTCATCTCCTGTTTCGGAGGGAAGACGGAGTGAAGGAAGGTTTCAGAACAACCCGTTTGCACCCCTTGAATTTAGTCATGGGTATACCTCTCAGTCACCGGTGGCTAATGCGGAGCGAAATAGTCCACAAGGAACGGGAGTAGTGGACAACGATGCTCATTCGGGACAAGGTAACACAGACGCTGGTTTAAATCCGTTCTCACGCCACGCCGTTGCTAGAAGGTTGAGACTTCCTTCAGATCAGTATTCTTATGGCAAATCGGCAGCGGAAAGTTCTTCCATCAGGTCGAGCAGGTCCCAGAATGATAAGTACAAGCGATGCTATAAACTATGGGAGCCGTTCGAATCGTACAAAACCGAGTTGGATGTATTAGAATGTCGAGATGTGTATAGCATGTTAGTGGCCGTCGTTCTTCCTCGTCTGGAGGAATCCATGTCGTCCGATGGGTCCGAGAGTGTCGAGCAACCTCTTTTGCCGTGGCTAGAATGGTCGAGAGAATTCAAAAACGTTGCGGCTCAATCCCCCGATGACATTGCTGCTGTACGGACGTTTTGTCAGCAAGCATCGATGGAGGGCGTGCTTCGCTCCATTGCCAGACAAGAGGAGCCAAACCGGCCTGCTCTAGATGCGTGGACTTGTGACCGGAATCTTAATTCGCTTCAGCCACTCAATGAGATGGAGAGATCTGTCCTACATCGGTTAGAACAGCACTTTTCTGCAAGTGACCTTTCGCTGTTGCGGCAGGAGTGTATGCAAACACTTCACAATCGCTTTGTTATTGACAACCTACGGTACAGCTATGTTAGCGGAGCAAGTAGAAATGCGAGTTCCAACCCAAGACGAGGAAGCCGAAAAGGGCACTATGAGTCCTCAAGTGTTGTTTCCGGACGGGAGGGCTCTCGTTTGTCAGCAAGTCGAGACCGAGCTTCTCTGCACAGTAGGACCGGCAAAACAAGATATAGGGAGAGCGAGCGAGAACGTACCCCAGCGAATAAAATTCAAGAGAAAAAAGCAAAGCAAGGCAGCGCATCTGGAAGTTGGTTCTCTCTTCCCTTTGAAATCCCATGGAGTCATGGCTTCAAATGGGTGCTAGGATTGAGTCCTTCAGCAAATCGCATAGCCGAAAATGTTGGCTACAGCAGTGGTGGCAAGAGCAAGGTTACGGATGGGTGGATGCGAGCGGGCACTAAATGGCTCACGGAGCATGTTTCAAAACATGAGATCAAGGAATTCAAAAAGCTCTTGGAAAAGTTGTTACCATTGGAAGCTAGAATTGACCACGCGGACGTGTTTCCAGCAGACCAAGTCACTTCACTAGACCGTGAAGAGGATAACCCCGAAGAAGTTCGCACGGGAGAGGATGATACCTTCGGTAGCGAACGTACTAGTAGTGATGAGATGGCAAATGATGATGCCGACTCCGTAATGCTCCGGGAAGCAATGTTGGATGAAGCTCGGAGACGAGAGGTATACTCTGCCATTGGCTACGATCCCACAATACCGGAATATCATTATCCTTCTGATTACGTGGTATCGAAGACTATCTGCAAAACCGAGCGGATGTGCTTACGGCTTTGTACTTTCGTACACGACTCGTCTCATGCGGACGATTTACTGCTACATAGGAAGGCTTTCGGCAGGGATCCTTGCAAAGGGGATGAAATCATATCTACTGAGGTGGTAGATCTTGAACTAGTTGCGAATGTGCGTCCCAGCTCGTTCCGCTTTGATGTGTCGATAGAGGATTTGAAGGTCTATGACCGTGCCAATACGAAGTTGCAGAACTTTGGGCGGATTGTCCAAAGAGATGTTGCTGAAGATGATGAAGCCGCGACACTTGTTTCATTGAGTATCGAGACTCAAGACCTCTCACATCCTGCTTCTGCACAGAAACCGCTCTGTCCTCGTAGCATGTTGCAGGATGCACACACGAAAATCGAAGGCTGTGTTGGTCTTTCGGAAGCCAACATGCTTGTAACGGTTAAGTTACTTCCTGTTCTCTTTGTGTATTCAACATCTTTGATCGAACGCATTAAAGAATTTATCGATGTGCCTCTAAGCGAAATACCCGAAGCTGTAGAAGATACTGTGGCACAAAAGTATGCGAACGTTCGAGAAAGAATGCAAGCCAGATTTGAGCAAGCATATTCTTCACGCTGGGCCATCTGGTTGTCAGCGGTGGCTGACAAAATCTCATTCCTCTTCCCTGGCGAGAGTACAGAACAGGGAGATTTTCATGCTGCATCGATTAGCTTCGAGAATGTAGCCGTGTCAACGGCGAGATTGGGTCGAAAGCATGATATGCACCGAATGGAAGTAATCGCAGGAACACAGCTCCCAAAAAATAAACGTGTGGAAGCGATTGAAGAAATCCTTGAAGAGTTGAGAGAATCCTATTCGTCTTTCAAACATCTCTATGATGAGTATAGTATCTCAGTCGGCAATACTAGGGTGTGCATGTCTGAGTTCACTGAAAGGAACGGTAAGCCGTCCACTACTGTGGATATCGCAGAAACTGCCGGTTTACAAGCCTCTTTGTCGGTAAATGTTGTAAGTTCTTTGGATGCAATACCAGGATATTCACTGTACTTCACGATCTGCCCTCTGCGGGGATTCATTGATAGCAGCACACTCCATGCTGCGGCCAATCTGCTAAATTGCATTCAACGAGAGTACCAATTTTGGGCAAAACTAGCTGCCGAAGGCGACGAATCCCCAGTGACTCAAGGACACCACGCTAGTCCTTCAAATATTTCTGATCGCAGTACTGTTCCTGTGGAGTGCACGCCTGTGAAATTTACCCGTGGAATGGGACAAAGTTGCGATCTAGTGGGTGAGCGATCTTCAGTTACAGATGACCAAAAAGGAGAACGGCTATCTTCTTTCTACAGTGCCCAGCAAAGCCCACAAGGTGCACGGCATGTAAAGAAGAAGACATTGGGTAGTATTATATCCCAAACTGTGAGCGAACATTCTGGCGATGCCAGGGACACATCAACGAAAGCGAGTTGGCTTGTTGGTCAGCGGCCCCCTGGGCAGGAATCCTTGGAGAGGACTCACCCAGCAGTGGCACTGTTGGTTGAGCTACGTATTCAAAGTATAGAAGTAGTATTTGCTGCTACAGGAACAGGGGAAGATGGACACTTGCGACAGTGGAGTCCGGCAGACGCATTCTTGATAGCAAAGATTGTGACGCTGCACTGCTGCGTTAGCTCTTCACCCGTGGGCAGCTCGGTGCACACAACGCTAAGTCATGTTGAGGCATGGAACGGCATAAGTAACGACCGGAGCACTTCCGAGGAAGATAGTAAACTAGTTTGGTGTACTGAGACTGCAGCACAAGAGCCTGTTGTTACGATACATTTCGTTACGCCTGGGCGGCATAGCCCGTCGTGTAAGTTACTTTCGGCCGAGTCAAGCTCCCAAGAGATGTTCGTTAACAAGGCTCCCTGCACACGCGATAAGTTTGAAATTAAGATCGTAGCCGTTGCCGTCGTGGTCGAAGAAGATATTCTTGACACTTTTAGAAATCAATTCGCGCTTACTCCCCCTTCCATTGGATCTGATCCGTTTTCTGCCTCCGAAATTAGTATGGGGCCGGAAAACTTACTGATTAGCACGACGAGTCATTATTCAGAATCGCATGTTTCTGTGAATGAACTAGATGTTTATTTCCAAAAGCGTGGTAACGCTCTGGCCAGGCTAGAAGTAATGTATGCAGGCATTCGGCTTTTTTCTGTCCCTGTGTCGGTACTGAGAACCGACTCAGCTAAGAGAAATATTGAGTATTCAACGTTTGCACAGGGATCTATGAGTGACATCCATGTCTATGACCTGCATTATGCGTTCGGAGGGAACGAACAACGCGTTTTTTCCTTAAGCGGACCCGGTGCGGAAGTATCATTCAGTGTATTAACAGCTCCAATCTTGCACAGCAATACTGTACGTCTATTTGGGGATGATGAGCTTTCGCATTCCTACTGCATTCCATCCGCCGACATCTTGGAGAATGCTCTTGATGGGAGCTACAAACGCAGCACACCTCTGGGGTGTCTTCTTTCGATGAACGTTGGCCACATTAGAGGAGTTATCGAAATGCCGTTTTTGATGAGCTTGGGCCAGTTTTTGTTTGCTGGCTCTTTGGCTGATGTGATGTTTGGGGCAGTTGACAGTGAACTTGATAATGTTATACTGACTCAGTACTCCATACAAGTTCGTAACTTGGTCCTTTTCCTACCTAGGATCGCTCAAGAAAACTCGAAACAGAACTTTCGTTCCTCCAATAAAAACGACTGGAAATATCCGTGCAGTGAAGTCTTGATTAGCACCACAAATGGATTCGATGTTCGTAACACTATCAGAGCTCACAGTACGAAGAGGGGATTCACTGAAACCGTTGCCTTGAATATTATCGGAAGCAACATTACCCAATATGCTGGTGCAGAAACGACTTTCTTATCGCTGCATAGCCCCTTGGGATCCGATGCCTCACCAAAAATTCAATACTTAATGCAAGATACGTCCGCGGCTCTAAACATTGAATACTCTTGGGGACCTGAGGCGGACTCCGACGTCGCGATCAAGCTGCAAGCAGATTCAGTTTTTCTAAGGATTCACCAGCCTCAGTTTCTGCTACTCTCACGTATTTTGTACATTAACTTTGGATCTATGCCACAGTATGGGAATAACAGTGCTTCAACTGACAATGGGTGCTTGTCGGTCCGTGCCTCCATTTCCGAACTCCACGCCAGCATCGTGGAAGCCAGTAACCACAGCAATGTAGCCTGTTTACGATGTTTTGACACTTGCTTTAATCTTGCTAGTCGGTATCAGGACTTCCTGAGGTTTTTGAGTGACCCTACGTCTTCTTTCTCGTTTAGTATCGGTGATGCATCTGTGGTTGACTGCAGAGCAGAAGTCCCACAAGATCACCGAGAACTGCTATCGCGACTGGACGAAAACCCTGAAGCCAAAATAGTAGAAATCAAATTGCATGATAATTTCAGGTATCAAAACCGTACGTTTTGGGGCGTTGGTGAATTTGAAGGCTCGTCCGATGATACTCTCGGGCAAATATGTGTGAAGTCAGTGAAAACCAGGTGCATTGTTGGGAACGTCGAGTCATGTGCCATTTTCATAGTCCCTCGGGTACTATTTCGGTTGAAGGAATCCTTAGAGCAACTGCTGGACGTGCTGACGCGCGAGTCAGAAGCTCGCACAGAAATAACAGAGTTGTCCCCTGTACGCTCATACCGCGAGCATCAGCTGGACATGATGTCAATCGATCTCTCGTTGAGAAACTGTCGGCTATGTGTCGCATCTAGCCAGGAAAACTTGGCTAATCCAGTTTGCCGCACCTTCTTTAATTCATTCATTCAGTGTATAATACAACCTTCGAATCTGCTTGGCGACTGTTGGAGGCTATTGTCATGTCACTCACAATTCCGGGATGTTACGATTACCCTTCGGCAGGACATGCCATCAGGGATGATGTGCAACTTGCCGATAGCTGCGTTCAGATTGATAGACGTAAACGCTGAATGCGATAATAGCAAATTCTATATCAGGAGTTCAAGCGGGCAATCTATTGCGTGCGGACTGTTTAATGCCTCATTTGCGGGAAATCGCTACAGTGCATTGGCGGGGATTCACGATCACTTGACACMGGAGACACGGAATGAAAACTCTATACCTGCAGAAGCGCTCGTATCGTCTACACAGAAGCGTTGTCGTGTCCGAGCATTTGTTGATGAAGCTAAAGTAGGCATAAGCGAAGAAGGAGTAAAGGCTTTGACAGATCTTGTCAGCGATACTGTCGAACAGATCAATTCGTTTTGCGGATCCTCTCCCAGTGCTGCCGGCGCACTTCCTGATACCATTTTTGAACTAAGCGCCCGGCGCCTTGCCGTCTACTTGCATCGAACAACATCTCAGTGCCTCACTGAATCTTCTTCGAAGGAGTTGATCTATCAACCTCTGGTGAAAATAGAAATCCATGAGTGCGACGTGATGGCAATTCAAGAACCTGCACTGTTGGCTTGTCTAGGGGAACTCTCGTTTTCAGTTATGTTACATACTGGCGTCAATGACCAGTATGCTGACATTGCCAGACTCAATAAATTGGGAGTTCAATATTGCATGAAATTGCTTTCAGATTGGCAAATGTCTACGTTGCATGATTTGCGAAATTATCCTCGTTGGTTAGACCTGCATTCGTTGGTTGAGAACCACATGCAAGGCTCGCGTGCGACTGGCACCTTCCATACAGGAATTGACATACCGAGCGTTTGTATCAACATATCAATGGAGGAGTTACTGAAAAGACATGAGTTGATGCAGCAGTACTCTCGCCAGTTTTGTAGCAATCGACAGCATCAGGCCGTCACGTCAGTGGCATTGGTGGACAATCGTCTTCCAACTACCCTCGAAGCCTATTTGGTAGACGTGAGCAAGTGCCATGGTAGATGTGCTCCTCGAGGGGTTCATATTCCGAGCAATGCATGCGCTGGAATACCTTTCCATATGTGCAACCAGGAGTATCTCCAGGAGACGGTCTCGTGTCATTCAAAGCTTTCCATTCACGTGCAATCCTTGGGGAATGAGGGTATATCCGTGACATTTCCGTTGGAGCTAAGTGCTTACAAGATTGTATATGCTGCGGACGGAACAGCTTGTTTCGTCGCAGAGGCCCTCCCTAGTGCTAGCAACTGTGTGACTGTACGACTGCGCCCAATGGTTACATTGGCGAGCTTTTTAGAACGACCGCTGGAGGTTACCATGAGTTGCGGCCAAGAGAAGCAGTCCTTGAGAGGAGATGAGCGATCTGGAGTACCAGTGTGCTGCTTGGACAAAGACAGTCGTTTCGATCCGCCCCTGGTGCCGCAAAGTATGTACTTCTCTATTTGGCTCAGACAATTTAAGCCAATCCATTCTGCTATACTCGGTGACAATGGATCGCTTTCACTGGACCATTCTGGGAATTGCTTCCTCGGTGAGTATAATCTTCACCCTGTGTTTGTTTGTCAGCCCCATGCTATTTCGCGGGAGAGGGATGGGTTAGTGGGTGTACAGTGTGTGGATGAGACGGGCCTTGTAGTGAATTTGGTATGTAGTATACGACGGCTTAGTCGGTCGTATGCTCGCCGATACCGGGGAGCATTGGGTTCTCCTGTCGTGTTGAGCGCTGCAAACAGAGGGTTTCCACAGAGTATGGTGCAGACTCGAGGTAGCATTATGACGATTGATAGCAAAGAGGATAACAGGGACACGTCTACAGCAATTGGGAAAGAGTCTCTCGGGATGGATATTGCACTCGACACACCAGTTGCTTTGCGGTCGGAGATGCCTGTTCCCTTGCTCGTATACTTTTCTTGTCCTGAGAGCTCTATGCTGGACGTAAGTGAGTATCCTGTATTTCAACACATAACGGATGAAGAGTTCGCAGTTTTTCATATTGATTGTCAATCCTTCGGAGTACGGTTGTTCCCTGGTCAGCGCTTGTGTTGGTACGGGTGTCAATGGTACGGAAAATGCTTCTTTCAGTGTGCAATCAGTGGATTTTCACCACACAAGTGGGTGGCCGTAGGCTACAGCAGATCCGAGTTAGAAGCCCTGGAGGAGGATACGCTATCAGTGGGCTATTGCTTCGGTGATCCGTCTGTGAAGGATCCAGATCCTGCGGATATCTGTTGCCTTACTACCATGGAACACAAAAGCAGTAAAACTTTCTGTATTAGTGTGGCCGTAAGGATTAGAAGAGTGAAGGGAGGTGGTGTACGCCTGGAAGTGTCCTCTCCCTTACTTGCCCACAATGACACGGAAATACCATTTGGGTTTGCTTTAGCACGCTCCAAGTCTGATGCCTACAAGCTACTGGCTGAAAGAGAGTCTGTGTCTCTCCTTGATCAGGAATTCGATCGAAGTGACCCCTTCACAAGTCAGGATGATACTTATGCTTGCCAAAATCGCAGTGATCTGTTCACGAAGGCAGCATCGATACATCCCCGTCAACTGCTACTCAAAAAGTTGTTGAAAGGCCGATCTGACTGTACTCGTTTAGCTGATGAGGCGTTTTCAAGTAGGCTTAATAACTATGGTCCTCCTAAACATGCTCCACTTGCTGCGTTCCAGAAGTCCCTCAGTACGTTGGTTCGAACCCGACCGATGGACTTCATGTTTGTGTCCCAGGGTGATGACTCAGAGTTATTTACTTGTACAAATATGCCGAAATCGTTGGACGTGCCCCCTAAGAGAATGTCTGTGGCATCTGTTCTCGATTCGATCGGGAATTTATATTACAGTATTGGAAACCCCAGGCACAATTTGCGCCTACTGCCATTACTTAAGCATTTGGGTACCACCCGCAAAGGATTTGTTTCTTTACCACCTGGTGGTTGGATGAATAACATTGATTTTAGCGCAGTTGGCTGGCGAAAAACTGGCAGCGATGGGTTAAGAGAGCTCCCAGTAAACTTTCGACTGAACCATTGGTACGGTACGAGGTATCCAGAGATAATTTGCTCATACTGCTACTACTTCAAGAACAGAACTAATCTAACTATGGAGTTTTCCCAGTGCTATAGAAAGACTCTTCGGAGATGGACACTGGGTCCCGGCCAATGTTTACCCTGCTCATTCCTTTCCGAAGCCCCTGCTATTAAGCCGGAAGAACTGACAAGCATAGAACGCTGGCTGTTCTACTGTGGACCAGTTTGTGTGGGATGCAAAAATGAACTGCGGTTACGTGTACGTAGCTCAAACAAAACCGTTGATGAATGGGAATGGTCTGGCGCGTTCGACCTCCGTACTTTTGACAACAGATCTGAAGTTATCCTGAGAACAAGGCATCGGCATTGTTTATTTTCCCGAATCAGTCCTGATGACCCCGATAAGATGCGTGCGGCCCGTGCAACATTGGTGGCAGCCATGAATGTTCCAGTGTTTTCTTGCTACGAATCTGTATGTGTTCGTTTGTCGTTGAGGAAGTCCAAACATGGTTTGAATCTAATTGACATTTTGCCTTATTGTTGGTCAATTAATGATGTCGATATTCCCACCTTCAGAAAACTGCAAGAGACTTCCGTTCAATCCCACAATGAGAATTGGAAAGTTTTAACCTCACGTCAGGTGGATCATCACGAGAGTACACTGGAGTATCAGTCCTTTCGAGCAGCAGCTGTGGCCCATGAAGCTCCCATCGTTGTCACAAATGACACTCCCGTTGTTCTATGTCTTTGCCAAGAGGATGTCGCCTTGGCACGAGACGCGGAAATCGTAATGCCCTCTCAACGGGTACGGTATAGCTGGGCGGAGCCCGTAAAGTCGAATTACGAGCACCTGGCTGTTAAACTCTTTGCCGTTTGTGGGCCCAACAGAGACAGCGCCTTGGGTTGCAGTACTGGCACGTTCGAGATCCTAGAATTTTCCGGGCATTCTTCCGGTAGAGTCCATGTCTGGCCTTCTCTAGCTTTTGCAGACGTCTGTAGCAGAAATCAAGCTCGGCTTGTTGATCTGGGCAAGTTTTCTTTGGATTCTTGCTACGACAGAACAGTGAGGATTCCTGAGCTCTCCCAAGTCATGGCCATCGGCGTGGGGGTAAGCGAGAGTGGAAGCATTAGTATTCACGTAGAAGAAAGATTTCACGCTTCTACCACTGAACGTGAAAACAAGGGGTTCTACAAGATCCCGTCAGTAAGAAAGCTAGCGAAACGCTACACGACGGTTACAGAGACCAGTGTCCCCTCGACCCCTTCCGATGCTGCTGAGCAGACTATCCGTTCCAGCTTCCGAATCTTCATAGGAGAACTGAAGATACGTTTCACTGAGGAAACTACTGGTCTTGGAGTTGCCGTATCTAGTGACAAACTCGAATGTTTGGTTAAGACTGATGATAATGCGATTTCGGAACTGCGATTAACAACACCAACATTTTGTATTCAAGATTCAACGGGCAGCGACGTCTTCAAGGCGGAGTCTGTAAGGGGTTTACCTGTAGAGCTCTATCTTTCGGATTCCCCTTCTGAGCATTGTTTGGGAACTTTAAACCTTCAATGTGGAAGTATGCATGTAAATGTGGATGGGCAATGGCTGGCCATGCTGATTTCAACTGGAATGTGGCTGCATCATCGCCTAATATCCGCATCCTACGCGAAGAGATATTATCTATCTTCTTGCAGTGTGTACGATGTTCCATCTTTTGAGCTAATTGATTTCTTACGAATTGATAGTCGTTTTGGCTGGGAAAGCGACCTCGCTACGTTGCCTCGAAGGAATGAGATATTGATGGCATCGTTGACTATGCTGGCTTTGCTTCCAGCCTCTGTCGGAAGGGTGTTGGTGCCATTCTTTATGGAATATGGAACACAAGGGAAACTTTCTGGCGCAGGAAGCACACCCCGCCTTACTCGAGCAAATCGGTGGAAACGCGTCGTGGCACACAGGTTCCGCGTTCATTTGCAGCGAAGTCCCTTTGAAGCAATATTGCTTGCGCCCACAGCAGATAAGTATCATGGACGTTTTCAGATCCTGGAAGGGTTAAACATATGTATTCCCTTCGTTTCTGTGTCCATACGAGGTATGGAAACATTGGCCGTGTTTGTCGAGTCAAGAGTCGCCAGAGCAGCGCTATCGATGGTTGCTGACTGCCACAGGGTGAATGCATATATCCCGCGCATCAACCTAGTCTCAACGGTGGTATCGCGTAACTACGAAGAGATGTGCTCGCAACTAACTGCTCCAATACTACAGCAGATAACATTCGGAACGATGTCCTCGGTAGTTTTGCAATATTTCTTAAAGAGTTTATCAGGTTCCTCTGGGCTACTTTGTGAAGGCATTCAGAGCTGCGCAACCTCTGTCCGTTTGTTTCGCGAGAGGAAATACCGGGATTCTGCCTCAATGTCTCTGCGAGCCACTAGAGAGTTTGTGGCGAGTATGACGTCGGCGCTTGCTCTACCAGCGTCAGCGTTAGAAAGTGTTGACTCTGCATTTCGATCGTGCTTAGCGCCCGCGCTTCCATATCGCAGGTACGGTCTCAGCGCTTTCTCAGCTCCAGTAGATCCTATAGACGGGATGTGCAGTGCAATTGCGGCTCTTCCGACTACCTTACGCATGCATGGTGCCGACTTGAGGAGAATAGTATGGGCGTTGTATTGCACTCTTTCCAACTTCCCTATGGGTTGCGTCTACTGGGGACATGCTCTTTATACTAGCGCTACCTCTTCTCAACTGTTTAATAACAGAGGTTTTCATTATTACGGTCTGAAACAATTGTTTCGCAACCGCCAATATGCGTTGACCAAGCTACGGAACTGCCACTGCAGACCCGTCTTTGCCTCTAGTGTACCACTCTTCGAACGTGCTGCCCTTTCGGTAGGATTGTCAACTATACTTCCTACGAACACACGAGTCTTATACGTGGAGCTATCTAGAGTGTTATGGGATACAGGATGTATCTTCGTCGTGACCACGACACAACTAATGCTTCTAAGGTTTCATTCCAGCTCTTATTTACAGCAGGATCAGTTACGTGTTGGACGGGCGGACTTGCGCTGGTGCGTCAAACGTTCACGCCTACGGGTAACATATGCATGCGAGGACAAAGTAATACTATATGCTCTAGCTTCTCGGGGACTCGGAGTAAGCGAATACGTTATCCCTTGTGGAACTCAAGAAGTTGCTTCCACGGTACACGAGTATCTCGCAGCGATTTGTGATTCTTGTTCATCGGAGAGGCGTAGATCTTGTATACTACCAAAGTTGCCGTCTCAAAAATGAACTCTTCCGGGATATCGGCACAACGTTTGTGCCTCCCACCATTTTCAGATGCTGTATCACTTGACCAGTCTTTCGGCTGGCAACTCATTCGTACCGCGTTGCAACTTGCCGATATAATCTGGCAACGAAGATGAAGGAAACATCCCCCCTTTCCAAATGCCTTGCCGTTTTTCCTCCTGTATACAGTACGCACTCTTACCATTTGTTGGCTACGTAACTGCTAACCCCCTATGATTCCACGTTTCCAAAGTCGACGAAATGATTGAACGATCACACTGAGGTTTGGGTAATAAGCGTCCCACTAATAGCACCCTACAAGTTGATTCTGGTGTTGTTGTGTCGGTCTGTACCCACTCGGGTATGTGTGTGTAAGAGGGTCGTTATAGCTTGTAGCAGTCGTTTTGGAGGCCAGACAAGGATGTATTGTGGAGGTACGGGTCCTTATAAGGCCATTAAAATCGCGTACACACCCCTCTATAAAGGACCATTTATCAATGTATTAATTCACTAATGATGTGCAGATGAGACGGGAGCTGTGGTTATGGATGTGGGACACTGGTCCAGTCGGTTTGGATACGGAGGGGAAGATTTTCCCAAGCTCGATATGCCTACTGTATGTGGCCTTTTTTAAATTATGTTTTACGGACCATTCTACACACTGATTTTTTATGGCCCAAAATGCAGCATGTGGGTGTGCTGGACCAGCGGCAGCCGTGGATGAAGGAAATGGAACGACGTATGGGCAACACGCAAAGCGCAGGAAATGCACTATCTTCCTGGAAACGTGATCACACGTCAGACAGTAATACTGAGTACTTTCTAGGAGAGGAATCCCTGTCCCGTCATCGTCCAGGGATGAGTGTGGTATCCCCTCTCGAAGACGGCATGGTTCGCGACTGGGATTTGATGGAGGCAGTCTGGTCGTACGGATTGGATAAGATACATGCCGATCCCACGGAGCACCCGATCCTTTATTCTGAGCCAGTGATCACAGTACCCTCTCAACGAGAAAAGAGTATGGAAATATTCTTTGAGAGCCTCGGAGCGCCTGCAGTATTTCCGGTGAAATCAGGTACATTGCATGCCTTTTCTGTTGGACGGCCAACAGCTCTGGTTGTCGATGTTGGGTCAGCTCACACCCGGGTATGTCCTGTTTATGACGGATACTGCTTAGAAACCGGCATGCTTCAGAGTTTTGTTGGAGGCTTCGTATTATCACAATATATGCAAATCCAAATGAAACGAAGCTTAGAGCGAGGCGAACTGTCCGTGGAAGGGACCAACGGTAACAAAACAACTCCTAGTAATTTACAGGATCTGTTGGCTCCAACCATGGATGTATCCGCGGATGTAAGGCAAAGTGCAAATACAATTTACAATAACGGAAGCAAAGAATTCCCGAGTGAGTGGTTCTCGGTCTTATGTGGTGGAGGGACAGTTTCACGATTGCATCATGGACCACATACCGTGAAATCTGGAGACCCTGCGTCTCAGTTACGGATACGGGAACGACTCGTTGATAACTTTGGCACAACCATGTCCTTTCAAACTTATAAACAGCTTCGTGTTGCGGAAGATATTAAACGGGCTGTGTGTAGAGTAACTCTGTCCCACTATACAGGTGTGGATAGGAAGCCGAGTGAAGGAGGTAAAGGAGCATCGTCAGAGCAGAACAAATCAAGAAAAGAAGAGGAGGACGAAGACATGGAGGGCGAAGGGAGTTCAGAAGAACAAAGCGAAGATTCGGAGGAAGACAGTGATAGCGAGTCGACTGGCTCGTCAGACGATGAAGAGAAACAGATCACATATGACCTACCGTTTCAACGAGGGCGCCTGAGTCTAGCACATGAAGCAAAACTCGTCGGAGAGTTATTGTTTGACCCATCTCCTGCTCGCCCTATGGATTGGCAGACTAGCAATGCTGTTGCTCAAGAAATGAGAAGAAGTCGTAGTCAGCAAGCACCGTCCTCAGGCTCAAGCGGTGCACAGAACCAGGCTCAACAATCAAGTGGTAAGGAAAGCTCGCAACAGAACCCGGCATCTTCTTCAAGGAGTGGAGCTCAAAGTGAACAGAATGTTTCGGAGGATGAAAACATGGGCAAGGCACTTAAGTCAAGTATTCGCGCACGGGTAGCCCGAGCAATTGCCGCTGGAGAATCTCCGATGTGTGTTGAAGACGACATGGATTTAGGCATTGACTTTTGTCGAGCTGCTGCTGTGGTAAACGATTCGCTCACTCCGTCAGAACGAGTCTCTGCTCGGCAAGCACTTCGCAACCATGGACGTATACCCCGCGAGTATACTTCACCTACCCGAACATCCATGTTTCCCGATCCCCTACAAGATATTGTCCATCGAAGTCTCATGTATAGTGATCCGGACATCCGCAAGACTCTGGTCAACAATATTATTCTAGTTGGAGGCGGGAGCAGAGCAAACGGCTTGAAGGAGCGTCTATACAAGGAGTTGGATCAGAATTTACCGTCCGCGTATAAGCCCCGGGTGTTGACACCGGGCCCGTTGGCCCAACAGTATTCTGCATGGATCGGTGGAAGCATTCTCTCGACTCTGGGTACCTTCCAGCAAATGTGGATCTCCAAGCAGGAGTTCGAGGAGGAAGGTCCCAACATTCTAAATCGGCGATCGTTGTGAATTGAATGCATTCGTGTAGTGAGAGCTCAGTCTCTCTACAACCCAGATAAGATAGCGTACACCGACAATTTCGATTGCTTCCACCTGAAGTGCTGTATAGGTAGGTAACCGCGCACTGTACCATCACATCCGTCGATCAATGCACGCAAACTTGTTATAATTCGGGCCTAGTACTACTAGGCTAGTAGTCGTAGTCGTAGTCCTAGTTTGGGTACCAGGTAGGCAGACTCACCACGTCATTGCCAGTATTTGTTGTCCCATCAATCCTGCATGGATTGTGACGAAGAAAAATAAAAAATTGCTTGAATCACTGTGCTAGTGACCGAGACGCGGTCTGCCATTGAATTTGTGCCAAGAAATTCAGCGTTTGGCTCTACTGCATGAACCATGTCTGCTGCTCAGGAGGCGGATGAAGCCGAAGTGGCGCAGAATGCATTCTCAGAGCATGACCAAGATGTCGACGGCACTTCGTCGGCATTCGCGTCGAGTTTAGTTATTGACGTGCCGAGCAAGAAAAGGGACCCGGCGGCCGTGCTTCCAGCCTCGCTGTTAGCGGCGAAAGTGCTCTCGTTCTTGAGTCCCGAAGCCGTCGCTCGCAGGATTACACTGTTGAATTCCACATGGTACCAAATCGCTGAACACCCCATTTTATGGGAGTTTTACTGCTGGCAGGCCGTGAAACGAAATATCCGCCATCAGCGAACGTGGAATCACTACTGGAAACAAGTTGTCAAGAAGCAACGGATGAGATGGATTGATGCTTTCCGACAACTCCCACGGGTTCGATACGATGGAGTGTTTGCTCAGAGGACGTCCTACATTCGCCCGGGATACTTTGATATTTGGCATCCGAGTGGTAGGAACGCTCACAACATTGTCTATCACCGTCTGTTTCTTTTCAAGAAAGATGGAACGCTTTGGCATCTAATGGTACCCGGGGAGTTGGAGCACGGGATGCGAGCACTTCGAAAGCTTGAACAGAAAGTGTATTGGCATCGACTTAGCTCCCTGACGAGTGAGAGAGACCTCAAGATGGAGGCATACAACAGGCTCATGGATTTGCTGCGATATGCTCACCAAAGACAGATGAAAATGGTGTTTGGCGAAGACATTAGTTTGTTTTCCCTATCCAATGGAAAGGAAGAAGATGAAGCAGAGGAATCAGGATACGGTCAAAATAAGCCTCTTGCCGCTGATAGCCGCACTCGCTCAGTTGATAATGCTCCTACAACTGGTACTGTGCCTGAAGCTGTACCGGCAAGACCTCCAGGACTACCGGATACTTCGACAAGTGTAGTAGGCACTCCAGTCTCTACGCCTATTCCCAGCTCAAATAGGTCGGATCGCCCGGCGCCTCTCAAAGGCACTACGTTTCGACGACTCGAATCCGAAGACTCGGGTCCGAATTCGAATGATCCACAAACTGACAATCTACATCCGTCGATTCCGGAGCTATCAGAGTCAGCTCTCTCCTTAGGTGTATGGGAAATGAGAGGGCCTACAGTCCTCGCAACTACTGAGGTACGAAATAGCACTCGATCAATATGCCGCTGGAAATTTCGAGTATGTCATGAAGGTGGTGTCTCTTCCAATCGATTGGAAGTGGTTTCGCAAACTCTGACACATGTTGACGCCGTGTCGGCTGATGGCGGCACTGTGGGTGAATCCTTCAGAGGTGAGCTGATGCGTTTCTACTCAAGACAGAGTGTGTGAATCGCTGTGGTAAAACGTACGATTATGCGCGATATGGTTTCTCCACATATCCTGTAGAGCTGGATTTCGGGCGTAATGGAACGGTGAACTTGGATTCATAATTCGAGATGAGTTCTATCTATCCTAGTAAACCTTCGTCCTACATCACGACCCGGTATGTCCCCTCCCCGCTGCATTTTTACGGTAGACTGCATTCCTTCGATTGTTCAGTGATCTTGGTCCTATCTACCTCGAAAACAGTCAGAAGAGAGAAAGAAGAAAATGCATGAAACAAATTAAGGGGGTACGTTTCGATGTCTAAAAAAAGTAAACTATTTACGTTCACAATATATTCCACCAGAATAACATTACTCGCTGTTTCTTTACTCACTCCTTTGTCGAACGTTTCTTCTGTTTAAATGTAACCTTCCCTCGGAAATCGCTCTTCCCTTTTAAGTCTACAACTGAATCATCCCAGTTAGGGACCGTCTCCTGGTCGAATGGGCTACTGTTGCCATGTAGTCAACAGGGTGAATCAAGTACTTTAGACTACAACGAAGACGAGTTCAAGCCACTCACGTGTTAGCTAAAGCTCCTAATGACGATAATGGAGCTGTTATCATGGCCATTAACATTGTAATAAAGCCCATCACGAGCACTGTTCCGCGGATTTTCATTGTTTTCCTGCGGATTTTATCGCCTGCGATACGGTATATTGATTTCGCTGATAATTTGTTAACACGTCCTGTACAAGATACCCAAAATAAGAGTGTATAGCGTGAATATAGCCCTAAATAAGGCTATCCAACCTCATTTCTTGCTTACCAACTTCAAGTTGGACGTCTTTTTCTTCGTTCTTGCTCGATCGACCGACAGCCGGTAGTGTTGCTGCGCATTTGATGCCTTCCAGTATAATCCATAAAAGACATCCTTTGACAAGACATTGATCCATGATCCATGGATTTCGGTTGTAGTGAAATAGTCCGCTTAATAAGGCGACGAAATGATTGTCTTGTTGAAGTTGCTGGCCAAGGAGGGACTATTTTGGCCATTATCGTGCATTACAGAGGGCTTATTCCTCCCTTTTAAGTGCATTTCAGTTGCTTAAAACGTTCTTTCGCTTATTGGAAGAAAAGAATCTAAAATTAACGATGGAGCAGGAAACGCGAAAGCGAAGACTGAGCGGAGCGGAGGTGGAGAAAGGCACTTCAACGGGATATCAGCCACAAGGAGACGTTGTCCCCGATCCTCTCTTACCCAAGGAAGTACAAGCCTTGGCAGCTCGGACTAGCTCTCAGACGGGGTCGGAGGAGGCTACCGCTCCACCTCCGGCAAAAATTACGCTGAAATTGATATTACTGGTGGTGGCATTGATTGCAACGAGATCCATTGACCAAGCTATCTATTACCGAATCGCCTACGAAATGGACAATTATACGTGGTATTTCAGTGCGTTTATACTCCCAATAGGGTTCGTCGTCATTCTGTGGCCTATCGTTTGGTACAAGGCATTTTGGTCCAAATCCACCCCGGCAGCGAGTAGGAGCTGGGGAGTCCATAAAGTGTTGGTTCGGCTGGGGATACTGGATACGCTGTTCAATTTAACATCTACATTTCCCGTTCGGGCTATTGGGGGAACTGCATCTGTGGTTCTAGGACAAGCTGTGATCCCGTTTCAGATGGGCCTGAACTTTCTCTTGCTCGGGAATTCGTTCCATAAGACTCACTACTTGGGAGCTATTCTGGCGGTGTATGGAGTGTTGGTCAGAATGATCCCGAGGTTGGATGGTACCGCAAATAGTGCCGATGATGGGGCTCAGGCAAACGGTATTGCATATGCTGGATGGTCGTTGGTAATGATTGCCAGCTGTATTCCTAATGCTTTCAGTAACGCTGTAAGTCACTGGTACAAATTGTGTGGTATCCTTGACCCACTTACATCTCAACTAAATCCCACTGCAGTACAAAGAGGTCGCATTGAAAAAGTTGGGAGATCTGGACGAGTTTTATATGAATGCTTGGGTCGGTTTCTGGCAGCTCTTGTTTGGGCTTGTGCTGATACCAACCGTAGGACTACCCTTTACTGCGGATTATGTGCCTCTTAGTCGTACGTGACTACAGTACCTCTGGTCTCTGTGGCAATTTGCATATGCTTGTCATTTTGATTGGTTCAATTTCTGTCCTTGCAGATTTAGGAGACTATATTGTAGACGCAAATTCCTGTTTTTTTGGTCATGCACCGAAACCCGATGCCGAGTGTAAGTTAGCTCTTGACGATGACCGTGCTCGAATGCTATTACTATTGATTGTTCTTATCGTGTGCAGGTGGATCAGGCGAGCATGGTGTAGCTCCAATTTGGCTTTTCATTTTCTTTATTGTTTTCAATATTACGTACAATATGCTAATGCTTTTCATTTTCCGGCAAGGCTCGAGTGTGTTGTTTGTCGTAGCCTCTACAGTGAGGCTACCCATAGTTGATCTGCTACTGATGTGGAGATTTGTCTCTGGACCGGCATACTCAAAGTTTTCACTGTTTGATGGATTTGCTCTTTTTGCCTTGGCGCTGGGCATCATCACATACCAATCGGAACCTGAGATACCAGGGAATGGTCCACGAATCAAGAACATAGGAAGGTCGTTGTGGGATTGCCTCCGCTGTGCATGCTTTTGGAAGTCCACCTCTCGTGTGGCGTACAGCGAAACAAACAAACTATTAGATGAAGATAGACACGAGGAAAGCAACTCTCGATATTCAAGCTTTTCTGAGGATAAGGACGGGTTCTACAGTTCCGCGACTCCCCAGGAACATAGTCTTGATCCAGACAACTCATCTGCAGGGGTCTAGCTTGTGATTTCACCAGATAACTGTGGCAAGATACAGTGTACAGAGTGTCTTAACTGCAAACCAACATCGTCCTCCATTCATTGCTTCGTCTGTGGTACCAGATTGATTCGTCCCTTTATCATCGGTTAACAATTCGTCATAAATTTTTTCAGTAACCGAATTAATATAATTCTGTAGACTTGTCTCTCTTCGCTGTTTAAATATTTCCCGTTGTTCCAAAGTTCTGGACAAACCAAACCGTTCAGGAAAGTCAACGGTTTTTCTTGTAATTTCTGCTCTATTTAAAGGTGTTTTTATCCCAATTTTATAACCAGTGCGATGTATAATTATAAATCCTGTTACTATCATTTTTCTTATATTTATATAAGAAAAAATTCTTTCATTATAGAGTAAAGAAAATGGTATACAGCTATTCTTTAGTGTAGTTATATCCCCTTGCTTACAAGCATCTATAAACGCGTCCATTGATAAGGCTGGTACTCCTTGAAGTCCTTTAACAATCTTTTCTATTTTCATTATAAATATATATGTTAAATTATCTCTAAGTTAAAAGATAAGTAATTTTAATAAATCGTTTTATCAAAAACTCTATTTAAAGAAATCTTGAATATAATATATAGACTATAAGTTTCAAAACGATTTSACAAAATCATTAAAAATTTCTACTTAAAGAGATTTTAATAAAATACCGGTAGACGTTAAATTGAACAGCGTATCCAGTATCCCCAGCCGAGCCAACACTTTGTGGACTCCGAATTTTGTAATTAATCCGCCGGTATTATTTCCGTGACTTCTTGACTACCCACGCACAAAATCCTTTCCACAAAACCTTTATTGTTCATTAACTTTGATTTCAAACCCCTAGTTGAATCTAGTCTATTGGCGTGTTAACACACTATTCTAATTCTAATAACGGTATTTAAAGCTTAAGTTTTCACTCTATAACATCACTTTTTTAAACAAAAGAATCTTCTATTTCAAGGGGTGTTAGGGGTGCTATAGTATATATACTATACCATTCAAGACCCCTCTCCGGCGCGTTACAACTGTACCCCGTTTTCCAATTTCCCGGCCAGCCAGCCTGCTGATTAATCAAGCGTATTTGGTGGCGTAGTCTAGTTCTGATACATTTTCTTGGCTATTAATGGACATCAATCATGGGTGAACGTGTTATCACGGGTCAATGCATACACATGATGCTGTTTGAACGCCAAACGCGCCGAGCAGGAGCTGGAGCTGGGACGCGACGAGTCTTAGACGCGTATATAGTCGTCTCATGGAATGCGCACTCCAGGGGGAAGCTTCCACCATAACGTTAGTCGTCATCCCTTCATCACCGCGCATTCTTCGTGATTTCAGCCTTGTGTGCCTTAGGTCCCAAGGGCTCATTTAAAAGTCGTATTCTACTGACGAATCACACTCAAAGGCCACATGTATTACGTCATGTAAACCAAGGTGATGTCGGAATGGGAATTTTGCACCTGGCGAGATGGGAAACAAATAATTGACGGTCATCATGGGGGCAGAACCGCTTTCAACGTTACGAGGCGTCGCACCGACTACCGTGGAAGACGCCGCCTGTGTAGACTTGCTTGTTTTCGGGTCGAAATTCCGAACCTGGAATCTAGTACTGGCACCGTGGCAGTGCCACGGCACACAGTGTGTGCCACACACACACACACACATGTGACAGATAACCCATCGGCTAGGAAGTTGACCGCATTCTCTTAACGAGGGCCCGTGCTAAGCAGCGACGGGCCAGTGTAGACTCGTCAAATTGGCACGGGTGGCCGGTATGACCCAAATATACCTTACAGTAGGTCTTGGCCATGCAACGTGCTTGCATCAGTATCCTTTCCGGGTGTCTCACGACACTCTTCACCTCTTCACCGTTGGAATAACTTGGAAGATTCGGTGTCGCGAGTCCTTTAACGTTGTACTGGTGGACGAACACCACAGGAGGGAGGAGAGGGGGAGTTACACCTCAACTGTTACGCGATTGTATGAATCCTTTCAAGAATTCGTATCCACGTAGTACTCTGAGCATTCTGTAGCGCCGTAGTAGTGGTATTACCCGCAGGGCGGATCCGCTACTACCTGGGAGCTGTTACGCTCCTTGGGGCGTTCTGAACTTTCTGAGAGAAAGTAGATCTGCTTTGACCCCCAGTAGCGTTGCATCCCCGACGCTGCTGTCGACATTGCCGTAACAATGTTTGAAAGCGCTGCTTTTCGTTATTGTTGCCGACTTTTTTGCTCTCACATTCGTCCAGGGACTCCTGAAGATGACGTTTCTCTTCCTTTATATCGGTGTTCTCAATTTCTAGTTTCTCCATTTCACGGCTACAGTTCTCCTCTTGTTTCCCTTTTTCGTTTGCAAGCTCTTCTTTCTCATCCTCCAATTGTTTGTTCTTTTGTCTCTCTGCGGCTAATTGCTCCTCTAACTTTCTGACTTTGTCTTCGAGGGAGTTTACTGCCCGGCCGATTTCACCTAGCGGGCCAAAGTCGCACGATCCATCATCCCATTGTGCCTCACGTTGGTAATTCCACGCTGCCGGATATGTGCATCCTTGGGTGGGATAGATACAGGAACCGTCAAACAGCTCTACGCTTGGATTAAAGTTAGTCGCTTCCATGCATGGGCATCCTTCATCCAGATCGCGTGGTAGTGAGCAACTGCCATCGTTCACGGATGCATCAGGGTCAAAGTTCTGCAAAGGTAAAGCGACACTGACGTGTTACCTATTATTGGTTGTGCACTAACCTACCGAGTAACTTACTTCAGCAACACTGTAGGTGCAACCCCTCGTTAGATCGCCTTTACTACACGAGCCGTCGTCTACTGTCGCCAACGGATTAAAATTGGGGAATTGTGGATCTGTGCAGCCTTCAATTCGTTCAGTCCCTAAAATGTTCCCATGCTCGTCAGACGGACAAAACGTAATGTTGGAAACACCGTTCAGCCTCCCATTGTTTGTGATACTTTGGCCACAGACGAACACACTTGGCGGAAGGATTCCCCTTGAGCCCCGACAAAACTTCAAACCGACCTTTGTCAGGAGTAGAGAATCTGTATAAAACGTTACACTTGAGCGCCAGATCCGTTCACCGTGAGGAAGCATCTGCAGTGATATCTTCTGGTCATCTAGTGAAAACATATCGGTACTCATACCTAACACAGCAACAATGAGTTCCGCGAATTCGATTTCGCCATTGCCCCTTCCATGGATACTACCAACATTCACTCCTGCTTCACCTTGTTCAGCAGATGAACGAAGGTGCAGCACGGAATTCGTCACCCACACGCTATCAATCCAGACCGAGGTAGATTCAACAATAAATATAGAATTACCCTTCGTAGCCGAGGCTCCCGAGCCAAATGTAACTTCCCCATTGTCAACAATCAGATGCTTTGCAGATACATTGCCACCACATTCATGGTAAAATGTACCAGGGCCTGATCTATGGTCTTCCAAATTAATAATATCACCTCCATATGCCTCGACCATCAAACGATGCGAACCCTCCGTGTTCATCGGCTCATCCGTATTGACAACAGAACTACAATACAAGGCAATACGACCACCCCCACCTCCATATCCACGTGGATCATGATCAGGATCTCGGCCTTTCCCACCATTCACAAGAAGACGGCCGGCACTGTCACGAAGTACGTTGGTACGAAACAGAAGACCACCGCCTGAGCCACCTCCTTCTCTGTGTCATACACACACAAAAACACATATCACTATCAAATCTTACATACAGCAATCAAACAAAATGCATATACATACCCATCATCATGGTCATTGGACCCCTTAGCGTCACTCCCACTCAAGTCGATTTTCCCCCGGATTTCGCTGGATTGTTGAACACGCAAATCCAAGTACGCTCCTCCACGACCACCCTCATGGTCATTATGATCATGCGGATCGCACCCACCACTTCCAGCCCATTGCGGCAAAAATACATCGTCGTACGCAGCCATCTTATTTTCCTTGGAAATGAATGTTTCAACGCTCTCTGAACTGCCTAAACCACCATGGGAACCACCTCGATGGGACCGGTCGGAGGGACGTCCTGGCCCGGAACATGGTCCGAATCCATTTCCTCGGCCTGTCATTACGCTGTCTTCACCGATGAAAATATTTCCCAAAACAAATTGATTATGTCCTTCCACGGTCACTTGGGATGAATTAAATAGGGACCATGCCTCATCAAGAGTCATGTTGGACTCGCGCCCACACTTTAGGTGACTTGCATCATACTGTTTTACATCCCGTAAAGCAATCTGGGCACTCGAACTCTTCTCAACTAAAAATTTAGCATTGTCATATAAAATCCATCTCGATCCCTCTATGTTTACTACCGGAAAACCACTGAAGGACACCTTCGTGTCTTCCATCAAGGTCATCGACGATAACGAAAACGGAGGCGAAACAGATCCCTTGAAACGCACCTGAGCATCACCGGTCATAGTTAGCGATTTCAATACAAATGATGTAGCTTCCTTGTTCCATGTGACATCCATTGTCGATCCCGATGTCATGCTCAAATGTTCGACGCCTAACCAACGACCGCGAAGATTGATGGGGACATGCTTCACTGTCACATACGGAGGAGTCGCCAACCCTCCCTCCGCAGACACATCCACACCGACACTTGTCAACCCCAAATTTACATTGTCTAGATGGTACGTCCCAATACTTAATTCGGTAAACAGTACGGACTCAGATGCTTCCGATAAAACACTCGGCTCATCAATTGCTTTGGTATTAAGAATTCCAATCTGATCATCCACTATGCTCAACCGACCACTTTTATCCCCATCAAGATGGGCAATAGAAAAAATCGATTTATTCGCCGGTTTCACATCTTGATACCAACGGATACCTCCGCCACGAAGAATACGAACGCTATCAAAACGTAGTGCAGGTTCCTCGGAGAGGATAATAGCATCGGAAGGGGTATTCAGAGTATCTTCTCCATTATCGACGATAAGATAACGCCCATGATTACCGCATATACGAAAGAAGGTGCCCGGACCCGACCGACGCTTTGTTGCCTGGGCCGACGAACCAGCATTTCCAGCGAGATTTCCTCCATGAGCTTCAACATGTACATCATTCAATCCGTCTTCACTCTCACCCAATGTATCCAACACTTGCTCACAAAAGATCCCAATTCGTCCACCTCCACCTCCGAATCCAGCACTCCGATCATCTTGGGATCCATCTCCGCCATTCGCCTTAAGAGTACCCAGAGCTATTTTCCATCGAACCGTTTCCAACAGTAAACCACCTCCGGAGCCTCCGCCACCTCTGCAAGCATTGTCAATATTGTAAAACAAATGCGGTAATTAAGAGAACCAGACAAGTTATACTACAAACGAAGATCAACACGTACCCATCATCATGCCATCCAGGAACGGGGGCATCGTCTCCACTGACATCAATTGTCCCATGAATTTCGAGCATATCCGTTACTTCCAAATGGAGATAGGCACCACCGGCTCCAGCGCCATTGTGATCTTGAGGGACACACCCACCGCTGCCTTGTTCTGTGGGCCAAAACACGTCGTCATACGCTAAAATTGCATTCTCTTTTCTCTTAAACTCTTCTGAACTCTCATCACTCCCGAGGCCTCCATGGGAACCACCTCGCGACGTGTGACTTCTCGGAGCACCGGGACCAGAACAGAATGCGTAGCCGTTTCCTCGGCCCAGTATGCGTGCAGACTCGGATAATACCTCGAGCTTGCGTGTCTGTAGTTCCGTGGATCCAAATATTTCCAACGTCGAACTATTCAACATCCTCACCGTACCATTGATGGTCAGATTTGAATTTCGACCACTCGACATATACGCCCCATCGAACAGTCGCAATTCTGATATAAACACTTCCGACACACTATTAATTTCCAGTTTGGCCTGTTCCAGTAGAGTAGCACTGTTAGCATCAAAGTCAACCTTCGCTTCGCCATTGAAATTCATCTCCGCGTCCCCATCTAACAGCAATGACGTCACCGAGAATCGTGACAACTCACACTCTCGGTTCACATTTAACTTGCCTCCCCAGCCTAGACTAAGTCGTTCTAAGCCTAACCACTCTCCTTGTAAAGTCACAGACACCGATTGAATGGTCACATGGGGCGGAGTAACGAGTTGTCCACTGGCCGCCACATCTATGCCCACACTCGTCATTGCCAAATCGACGTCATCCATATAGTACGCCCCAATACTGAGTCGGGTAAACATGGAAGTCGTTTCCTTAAATAATCGCGTGTACATGTATCCTCGACTTAATGCCGTCGCATCAGGAGAAGGTACCGGTTCCGTCGGTTCAATGGACGACGTACTTAGAATGCCAATTTGATCTTCCGGGATTCTCCAAACTCCACTCTGATCTCCATTGAGTCGCCCAATCGAGAAAATGGTCTTGTTGACAGGCTTCTCTGGTAGCATCCATTGCAACGAACCACGCCGAAGAAGTCGAACATCGTCAACATGAAGACTGTCAGCTTTATTCACAATGATTGCATCCACTGGGGATGACAATTCATTTTCACCGTTGTCAATTACTAGTGTTTTACGCCCATGATTACCGCATATACGAAAGAAGGTACCCGGACCCGACCGACGCTTTGTTGGTTGGGCCGACGAACCAGCATTTCCAGCAAGGTTTCCTCCATGAGCTTCAACATGTACACCATTCAATCCGTCTTTACTCTCACCCAATGTATCCAACACCTGCTCACAAAAGATCCCAATTCGCCCACCTCCACCTCCAAATCCAGCACTCCGATCATCTTGGGATCCATCTCCACCATTCGCCTTAAGAGTACCCGGAGCTACTGTCCATCGAACCGTTTCCAACAGTAAACCGCCTCCAGAACCTCCGCCACCTCTGCAAGCATTGTCAATGTTGTAAAACAAATGCGGTCATTTGAATGTATTTTTTTTTTAAAAAGAGAATTAGACAAGTTATACTACAAACGAAAATCAACACGTACCCATCATCACGCCAGCCAGGAACGGGGGCATCATCTCCACTGACATCAATTGTCCCATGAATTTCGCTCATATCCGTTACTTTCAAATAGAGATAGGCACCACCGGCTCCAGCGCCATTGTGATCTTGAGGGACACACCCACCGCTGCCTTGTTCTGTG